>CM072511.1:65839517-66027017 GCA_036898135.1 Oncomelania hupensis | reverse complement strand
GCCACGTCACCAGAGCATCAGGCCTTGCAAAGACCATCTTGCAAGGCACGGTGCACGGAAGCAGCAGAAGAGGGAGACAGAAAAAGAGATGGAAGGACAACTTTCGAGAATGGACTGGCTTGACACTGAGCTGAGCCATGAGGCTTGCTGTGGACAGAGAAAGATGGAGTACGATGGTTAAACGATCATCTGTGGTGCCCCTACGGTCTTCGAGTTACAGGATAGGATTGGATAGGTCAATGCAGTGGATGTAAGTGGGGATGGTGTTAAAAATATTTTTTTCTTGCCTGCCGTCAGTGCACATGAATGGGGTGTGTGTATTCTGACAATTAGGCTGTGCCCTTTCCTGTTTGTCTGTTCAATCTCATGCATTACCTTATGAAAATCCAAATGTTTGCTCGACGACGTTTAGGTGGTGTTTTTATTTTCTTACCTTATTGCCTGTAGACCTCTCTTTCCCTGTCTCTGTTTGTCTGTATCTGTGTGTCTGTCTGTTTCTCTGTCTCTGTCTGTCCGTCTGTTTCTCTCTGTCTGTCTCTGTCTGTCTGTCTGTCTCTGCCTCTCTCTGTCTATGTCTCTGTCTCTCTCTCTCTCTCTCTCTCTCTCTCTCTCTCTCTCTCTCTCTCTCTCTCTCTCTCACATTTGACAATACGATACTTAGGAGCGATGAACAGTTCAATAAAGACCTGCCACATCCAACAATAAACAGTAAAAACTGGGACTCGAGTTGATTAACAGAATGTTGGATATAATCCTTATTAGAATCATACTATCCTCCCGAGGATGATGGAGTGCTAGAAAAATTCTGGCTCCCCTTCCATCTCTGCAGCCAATGGTGTGCATTTGTGAATTTGTGGAATAGATGCAGATGCACAGGTCATTTCGCTGTTCTCAGCTCATCAGTGTATCAGCAATGCTAAAAATCATGTGACAGAGGTTTCTCAGCATATTACACAATATATGCTAAAAACATATGGCTGATCGTTTTCGAAATAAGCTTCCAAGATAATATTATTGTGTATCTGTAATATGGGGTGTATTTATATTCTCCATTAAAGTTCAGTTGAACTTGAGTGTATTTTCATTGAACGGTATTCTTAACTATTTTGAAATATATGTTTTCGCTATCCTCCCTCTCACGCATTCTCTCTCTCACACACCCACCCACCCACCCACACACACACATACACGCATACACACACACACACACACCCATATTAGCACCAACAACAAATATCTAAAGAGAAATGCTTCCGAATATTTCCAGATCGTAGCATTTTGCATTTCTACGCTTTACTTGTTTTCAAATTAACAAATTAAATGAAAATGACGTGCTAATAACATTTTTTTTTCTCGGTATAAAAGGTAACGGATTGTGACAAACGTAATAACTCATGTCCAATGCATTTATAATTTCTTTCATTCATGTTCATTCCATTTCCTCTTCTTTTCTTTCAACTGTCTTGTTTCGGTTGTTTTTCCAATCCTTTTTATTTTTTACATTTTGTTTCGTGGGGGTGGGGAGGTGGAAGTAGGGTGGGGTAGGGGCTCTCCTAAGTCGTCCTCTTTTTCCTGCTTTTTTCACTTCTTATTGTATTTCCAGACTTATCTGGAAATACTTTGAATTAGTCGGAGGGAATCAAAACGAGCCAATTGTCCATCGGTCAGTCCGTTTGTTCGTGAGTCAGTCCGTTAGCCACCTTATCTCAAGAACCACTGAACGGATTTTAACCACACTTTACTGGAACATTACTTAGGTTAGTGGCTTGTCCCATGTGACATTATATTTGCTCTACCTCTAAGGTCAAGGTCATTTGAATCAGTTTGGAGCTAAACACGTTGCGCTCATATCTCCAAAACTGCTAAAGCGAGTTGATTGAGTTTTGGAATACAAATATTTAGAATAATGACACATCTTTCATTAGCACTCCGGTGGTCGGTCATTCGGTCGCTCCAAATCCCTTTTTTGGTGGGGGTGGGGGGTGGGGGTGGTTCAGAACACACTTTTGATCTTATCTCAAGAATATCTTAACTGAAATTCATAATTTTTAGTTTGCAGATACTACAACTACTGCTAAGCATGCTCTTATTCTTATTTGTACTTTCTTAAAGGTCAAGGTTACCACCATTCACCATTCATCCATTTTCTTATAACGGTCTGCGCTGTGTCAAACAGTTGGCGGAACAAATTTGATTATTGCTTACTTGCTGGTAGTTCATATTATGGGCTATCTTTCCGTGTTTTCCATGTTAGGATCAAGCCGAGTCACAATACCGCCAACACAATTAACACTTTTGAAATTGCTTTTTTTCCCGGCTATTTGTATGTGTGGCCAACGGAAGGCGCGGTCCTTGGTAAACCGGGCGACGACCGATCCGTGTTGGAGATGAGGTGCTACAGAAGACTTCTGGGCATTTCCTATACCCAGCACATCACCAACGACGAAGTCCGACAGACCATCACACAAGCCTTTAGACGACACGATGACCTGCTCACAGTGTTGAAGAAACGGAAATTCCGATGGTATGGCCACGTCACCAGATTATCAGGCCTTGCAAAGACCATCCTGCAAGGCACAGTGCAAGGAGGTAGAAGAAGAGGGAGACCGAAAAAGAGGTGCGTGGACAACATTCGAGAATGGACTGGTTTGATACTGAGCGGAGCCATCAGGGTTGCTGAGAACAAAAAAAGATGGAGTACGCTGGTTAAACGATCATCTGTGGTGCCCCAACGACCTCCGAGTTACGGGATAGGATAGGATATGATTTGTGTGTGCGTGTGTGTGTGTGTGGAAATAATTTAAATGGCTTGCCACCTTGTTTTCCTTCTTTATTTCTTATTGTTGTTTCGTTAGTTCTTTCTAGATTTATTGGAATTCATTTTTATATTGTTTCTCTTTCTTTGGAACTACTCAGAACAAATGTCAGTTCATCTGGTACATCGGTCATTTTCCCGCCATATTTCAAAGAACATTAAACGGATTTTCATCAAGCTTTTTACGAACATTACCTAGGTTTGTGGTCAACATTCAGTCCCAAAATAATTATTTGCTCTTTTGGAGTGAGTATGAGGAAACCCAGTAAGTATCTCGAAACACATTTGATTGGCTTGCCTTCTTGTTTTTCTTATGCCTAATTGACCTATGCCTTTAATCTCAGTATTTTAGGAACTGATGGGAATATACAAGGTTGCAATTGACAGACTTGACATAAATATGGCAAGGGACTTATTTAGAGGGTAACCGTAGGCCGGTAACAATTTTCTTGTCGCGGAGGTTTGTTTTGTATATGGCTGCTTAGTGACGTGCAAGGTCGCTTGGGGATGCAGTTTTGTCTGCTTGAATTATAGTTTGTTTGTTTGTTTGTTTGTTTGTTTGTTTGTTTGTTTTAACGAAGAAAAGTTGGTGGAGAAGGGTTGGCGAAGGATGAGACTAAGAGGGTGATGGTTTCTGCTTTGTTTTGCTTTCACTGCAACTTGCAAGTGTGTTCTTGCAGTATGAGGTCGCTTAGTAATCGACCTGTGTTTCCGTGTCTACTTGAGTTGTGGAGGAGGGGAAAAAAAAAGAGAGAGAGAGAGAGAGAGAGAGAGAGAGAGAGAGAGAGAGAGAGAGAGAGAGAGAGAGAGAGAGAGAGAGGAGAAAAACAAGAAATAAAGGAAATAAACAACAACAACAAGAACAACAACAACAAGCATGAATGAATTCAATAAAAGTAAAAAATCAGTAAGAAGAAGAAGAAGAAGAAGAAGAAGAAGAAATAAGAAGAATAGGGGTATTTATTTAGAGCTTTTTTTCTCACGATATATATAGTTTAAAGCGCAGTTATTGAGTTTGTCACAATCAATTTCCATCTTAGAGGAGTTCAAAATTCAAATTAAAACGCCGATCTCTATTAATTTTTTCCTTTGAAAATAAGCGAAGTGTTAAAGATTTGTTTTGTTTTCGGCATTTTTCTGACGTATGTGTGTGTATGAGAGAGGGAGAGAGAGATAGAGAGGTGGGGGGTGGGGTGGGGGGGGGGGAATTTGCTATGGAAAAAGCGAAATAGAAAGACAGGAAGGGAGTGGGGTTTCGGGTGGGGGAGGGATTCAAGTCAACTTTTTTTTTTTTATATCAGTTTATAGTCCCCTCTCTTCCCGATAAGGATTTTCAGAGAGGAGACATTTCTTAAGTCAACTTCAGTGCGCAATTGTATATATAGCTCTCTCTCCCTCTTCCTCTCTCTCTCTCTCTCACTCACACACACACATACGCATTCTCCGTCCTTCTACCCTCCCCGCACACACTCCATCCGTCTCTTACTTCGTGCCCCATTGCAATCTACCGCAACTTCTCAACTTCAAATTCAAGACAGCTTTTGTGCAAACATCATAAATCTTTACAGGCTAAGACTTCTTGTAAAACTTGTACAAATACCACACACCCTTGTGTATATAACAAAATCAATAGAACTTTTTCTTTTCCTTTTTTTGTTCAATGTACACACATCGACTCATGGAAGGATACTTTAATTTGTTTCCTGTTGCCAGTACGTGGGTCCATTACATAATGTGAAGTAGCTGGGTCAGTTGCGGTTGACAGAAAACAGCCCTATAATCCACTTCACGCTAGCGTTAAGGGCCCGCCAACGTGTCGAAATTAAGCGATCGATTGGCTGTCTGGCCTCGAGACTCCTTTAAGTTTGAGGAAGGACTCTTGTTAGAACATTGAGCACGAGCAACAGCCTGATCTCATCTAATCTCATCTCAGTCCTTTGCCTCGTTAAGGTGTCCGGGAAACATCAGAAGTAAAATGGTGTTTTACGCATTCCTCCATTAAGACAGGAGGTGGTGTGCATCGGACGATAAGACCATGAGAGCCAGTCGCTGATGACAGTCTCTACTGCGCTAATATATTGTCTTTGTGCCTGATGAAAGTCCTAGCGTCATGCCTGTCGGTCCGAAGAGCTTTCCCCCACACCCTTTGTTTTATGCATGTTTTCAGTTCCCAAGCGACAGCTGGAGAACTATGTTTTTGGCTCTGTCCTTCTGTCCGTACGTCCATCCGTCCGTGCCTCCGCGCGCGTTTTTCTCTGAACAATCTTTCTTTGAAATCTGGTACGTGGTTAGAACATAAAGATGGCTACCAACTGATACAAATGTATGCATATCAGGTGACGTCATCATGATCCTGTTATCATTATTTTGTTTGTTTGTTGATTTCTAATCGCATTTCCTCCCACACTACAAAAGGAATTTAGTTCAAACTTGGTATACACTTAGACTTTATAGACTTATGCAAATCCAGTGACGTGTTCATGCGACCTCATCTTTTCGGTGTTTTTATTGTTATTGTTGTTGTTGTTTTCCTTTAAACTTTATATGTAATTAGAGTGTACAGATTCCTTGAACCTAAATCAAAACTTGTGTATATCGAGTGACGCCATCGTAGTGACGTCATTTTAATTAAATTTTGTGTAATCAGACAATGGGTCCCAACAGGAAGTCCTCTCCAGGATCGCACAAACAACTGCTGCCCTGACGAGGTTGAAGCCAATTTGGAAAGACAGGACCATCAGTCTACATTCCAAGGTAAGGCTGCTGCGCTCCCTTGTCATCTCAATCTTCCTATATGCTTGCGAAACATGGACCCTCACAGCAGATCTACAACGAAGAATACAAAGTATGGAGATGAGGTGCTACAGAAGACTTCTGGGCATTTCCTATACCCAGCACATCACCAACGACGAAGTCCGACAGACCATCACACAAGCCATTGGACAACACGATGACCTGCTCACAGTGGTGAAAAAACGTAAACTCCGATGGTATGGCCACGTCACCAGATCATCAGGTCTTGCAAAGACCATCCTGCAAGGCACAGTGCAAGAAGGTAGAAGAAGAGGGAGACCGAAAAAGAGGTGGGAGGACAACATTCGAGAATGGACTGGTTTGACACTGAGCGAAACAGTCAGGGTTGTTGAGGACAGGGACAGATGGAATACGCTGGTTAAACGATCATATGTGGTGCCCCTACGACCTCCGAGTTACGGGATAGAATAGGATTGAATAGGACATTGTCGTTTACAAGAAAACAATTATTGGGTGCAACATCGTAATATATAAACTCTATACTTACGGAGTTTGAACGTAAGAGATTGACCCCTAATTGACCCCAGACCCTTTAGATGGAACTTTGCACTCTTTAGGGTCCAGCACTTGCTCTCTCTTTTACTTTTGTTCTTTCTTTCGTCCTCTCTCTCTCTCTCTCTCTCTCTCTCTCTCTCTCTCTCTCTCCATCTCTCTCTCCCTCTCTCTCTCTTTATTTCCTTTTTTCTTTCTCACCCTATCTCTCTCTCGCCCTCTTTTTAAGTTGATTAGCAAGACCCCCTTTGTAAGTGATTAGTCATAATAATAAGAGAAAATTCGTAGGAGAGAAACACGGCTTGGCCCCTTGCAGGATACTATTGTACTGTGTGACGCTGGCGACTGAAGCTTGAACCATGTAGATAAGTGTAAAGCAGTGGAAAGTCCCCCGTCCACACCCCATCACCATTCTCTGTCCACTCCTACCACCCACCCCGTTAAAAACATATCTGAAAGCGTTTAATATCTCTCCACCTCACCCTGTTGGCAGGCTACAGAATCTGACTTCTGTGCCCGCGTACCAATTACAGAGGCAAGTCAAACGTGCACACACTTCAAGTAATATGAAATTGCGCTTGGCGTACTGTCGACTCCTTCCCGTCACAAAACGTCCTCATTTGGTCACCAGCAATAATTAGCTTATCTTCTTCTTCTTCTTCTTCTTCTTCTTTCTTTCTTTCTTTCTTTGTTTCTTTCTTTCTTTCTTCTTGTTTTTTGTTATTTTGTTGTTGTTTTTGTTGTTGTTTTTGTTGTTCATCATCATCATCATCATCATCATCATCATCATCATCATCATCATCATCATCATCATCATCATCATCATCTTCTTCTTCTTCTTCTTCTTCTTCTTCTTCTTCTTCTTCTTCTTCTTCTTCCATTTTCTTTCTTTCTTCCTTCCTTCCCCTCCTGCTCATTGCCCTCATAACTTCCTTCTAGTGCTATAAATCCTTATTGTCCTCATTACTACCATCATGATTATTTGAAGCACGCAGACAGACAGGCAAAAATTGTTGCCACGATCAGTAGCAAACTCAAAAACTAAGGCGTCAGAACAATTTTGGCGATTACTCAGCCTCTTGCGGCTAAAAAGACTTGCCATTCTTGTCAATGAACTGTCAAACAAGTAACAAACCCCACAGTGCTATGAGGACGAAGACAGACAGAAAGAGAGACATAGACAGACACAGACAGAGAGAAAATGGGCTCCCTGTAACTCTTTAGCATGTGTTGTGGACTTGGGGAAAGCCCTTATGCGTAATATGGGCAAATCACGTCGTTGCGATTTTGTTTTCTCCCAGAAGACACTTTGAGTTTCTTGTCTGACGCAGCTGCAAATAGATCTGGCAGTATCGTGTTAGCTTGTGTTCATGCACTCTGTTCTTTCGTTCGCCAATGACTACTGCCAGCGCTAGCACCCACTTAAGTACCCTTACGAATACGCTTAAGTACCCTTAAGTGCTATAATTGTCCCGAGTTGTTTTGTTGATTTAGGAGAGATGTGTTTAAAATGTGCTTTCCGTTGTTTTGTTGTTGTTGTTGTTGTTGTTTTTCTCGATGATCTATGCTTGTGTCTATTTCTTCTTTGAGGTAGGTGATAAAGATGTGTTGTGTTGTACTGCGATGCATGGATGTCGCTGAACGATATCATCATCATCATCATCATCATCATCATCATCACCACCATCATCACCAATAGTAACAGCAGCAATAGCAAGAGCATCAGTAAAGCATCAATAGTAACATTATTTGTTATTTTCTGGGCTAGCATCACCTATCATTATCCATCTTCTTCTTCTTTGACTACATTCCTTTGCTTTCTTCCTTCTCCTCCGTCTTTATCCTTAACGCTCTCGTCGAAGAAGGAGAAGGAGGAGGAGACCGAATACAACAACAACATCAACAGCTACAACCACAATAACAATCACAACTACTACAACATCAGCATTGTTGCCACTATCAATATCAAACCCAAACTAATGTGTCAGAACCATTTTGGCGATTGCTCAACCCCTTGCAGATAAAACGACTTGCCATTATTGCCAAGAAACTGTCAAGCAAGCAGCAAACCCCACAGTACAGCAATTCCCCAGCGGGTTACAATGAGTTAGGTAGAAACAAGCCTACAGAAGGCGGGTAAACATCTGACACGGATCAGCGTCACGTGGAGAGAGGGAGAAGACATCTTCGTCTAGTCTCAGCTTGACGGGTACCTTTCATATCCGTGTCTGTGCACTGTCGAAACGGAAAATCTCATACACTGTTAGTACAGTAATCTGGAGAAATGTCTGTTACGATGGAAGATGAAGCAATCGCGGTTAAAGACAGAATGGTGTGTGTAAATACTGGAGCAAGACATTCGGTTTTGCAAAAGGGATTTCCATGGTCTTCCAGAAAACAAAGCCACGTACACGTACAGAGGTACCCTAGAGAAATGTCTGTTGTGCCTTGATATAATAGTTACCGCGAACAAAGGTCAACCTGGTACGATACAGGAACGAAATAGTCTCGGCTAAGGAAAGAGGTTTGAACATAAACGTCTAATGTCACTTGCACAGTGGAACAATTGCTCATGCAGTACGTCAAGCGCTTGTAAAGCGTTCTATAAGAACAATAAATAAATATCATGTTGTAGCGAAGTCAGAAAATGCAGAACGTGATCTTTCTCAGACTGACATTGTTGAGGTCTCAAAATATCGTCACTTTGTTTACTCGTCCTTGTCGTTTCACCAATAACTTCAGTTCACAAATCCGCGTTAGTTAGTTGTTCATTGCTTATAGGGTCCAGCGGACTGCAACCCGACGAATCAGGAGCACAAAATCAAGTCCACAACTTGGCTGAAAGAGGATTCACCCCTGATCCGCATAAAAGATTACCCGAGTGGTAACACTGAAGGCACTCCAAAAGCCGGTTCCTGTTCAATATAGACATCCCACGCAGGGGACGCTGAGGCTATACTCTAATTTATCAAACCCCCGTTTCCAAAAACAAAATAGAATACAAACAATTTAAAATATCAACAAAACACATACATATACAATGCCTACATTGCTAAATAATAATATCATAGGAAGCCCTAGTGATCATTTGGCAGAAAGCGTCCAATATTCCCAAGCTGAAACAACAGACCTCTCACTCAAATGAGGAGTTTTGTCCCGGAAGAGTTTTCAAGAGAAAAGGTAGGTGACTGGTCTAACGAAGAAGAAGATAGTATAGTAGATTGATAGAACAGAGTAGGAATGAGAAAGAGCATATGAGAAAGACGGCCACAGTGGGAATTTAAAGCATTAAATTTCCAAAAAGTGGGGATACTATTTATACAGAAACAGATGTGCATATAAAAAAAAAATTCTCAAAATTGAAAAGCCTTATTTCAAACATTTTCAACAGCAAAAGGTGAAAATCGCGGTCTAAAACATTTTTTTAAAATATAATTAAAAACCCCCATATATAGACAAGAGACTAAGAACCGAAAGCAAGCCCATGTGACGTTGAAGGGACGTAACTCCTCCACCGTACATCACTTCTCATAGAGGCGATATCGCGAAGTGATTTCTCTCTTCTCCCTTTCTCTCTGCTACTTGAACTAAGATTGCTGTTAGAATTGGGAGCAATTTGCAAGGTGGAGACATGTTACTATGGGGCGCCATGTGTCCATTTATTCTATGTGACCATTCTATACATAGAATAAATTCTATGCACATAGAAAGCATTCTATACACACAAAAAGCATTCATTAGTTGAAATTCCATTTATAAAAAAGAAACCAATATTGTAAATCATAGAATAAAATTCTTTGTATAGAATAACATTCTATAATATAGTGTAAAATTCTATGTCCATAATACAATTCTATGTATAGAATAACATTTTATAATAGAGAATAAGATTCTATGTATGTAATACAATTCTATATTATAGAATGCACTTGTATGCATAGAATTATATTCTATAACATAGAATGAATTCTATTACAAAGAATGAATTCTATAACATAGAATGAATTCTTTAAAATAAAATAAATTGCATGACATAGAATTATTTCTATACGCATAGAATTCATTCTATAACATAGAATGAATTCTTTAACATAAAATAAATTATATGACATAAAATGAATTCTATGTGCATAGAATAAATTGTATAACATAGAATGAATTCTATAATAAAGAATGAATTCTATATGCATAGAATGAATTTTATAGCATAGAATGAATTCTATGACATAGAATTCATTCTATGACATAGAATGAATTCTATAGGCATAGAATGAATAGTATAACATAGAATAAATAAGATGACGTAGAATGAATTCTATGACATAGAATGAATTCTATGACATAGAATGAATTCTATAACATAGAATGAATTCTATAGCATAGAATGAATTCTATGTTACAGAATGAATTCTATGTCATAGAATTCATTCTATGCTATATAATTCATTCTATGTTATAGAATTCATTCTATGCTATAGAATAAATTCTATCTCATATTATTCATTCTATGTCATAGAATTCATTCTATGTCATCTTATTCATTCTATGTTATACAATTCATTCTATGCTATATAATTCATTCTATGTCATAGAATTCATTCTATGTCATAGAATTCATTCTATGTTATAGAATGAAATCAATATAAAAACTTTTTTTTAAATAGTAAAAACTGGGGCACTGTCAAGGTATAGAGAACATTTTGGGATATTGTGATGTTTTGAACATAGCACACTCGTGCAATAATGATTACAGAGCGATTTGTCACTGACATTCAGTTTAGAGTTGACGACATGCAGTGCTTCATCATTTGCGCTCGAAGTGGAAATCGATGAAAGGAAATGTTCTTTTCTTTGCAGAAAGGTTTTACGTCGGAGTTAGAGCATCCAAACGCAGCACAGTACTTCACCATTTCAAACTCGATCATGCTGTGTTATTCCCGCAGCACGTGGCCGCCACGCCTTTGTGCATAGCGCCCTGGGGGGCCGCTTGGGGTGAAATAGATTTTTTGCAATATTCAGCTTTATGAACCTTTCATTTATTATGTCTCAGAGTTGTATAGCAATATTCGACCTTTAAATATATTAATTATTGCTTTTTATGAGTGTACAGTACGGTTATTTCTTCGGTATTGAGCGAAAAGAACTGATTATTTAATTAGATTTTGTCACTATAAACCCTTACAGAACCTCAGCACATTGTAATGAAAAAAGCAAGCACGCAGGGGCGGAGGGAGGGGGGGGGAGGGTGTGACGTCAATTATTTTTATTGCTAAGCGATCTATTCACACTAATTATACCGTCGAAGTCGTCCGCATCAAGAAACCTAAATGCTTGTTCACGAAATTATGATGTCTGATAAAGCCGCAGAGCGCTTGGTACGTCAGCCATTTCTTCAGTTCTCGCGCGCGTGCAAGGCTCCACGTGTCCCTTTATACGTCACAGCCTCGCTTCACATAGAATGACCTAGTTGCGCATAGAATGAGCATTCTATGTTATAGAATGAACATTCTATGTTATAGAATGGATTCTATGTTAAAGAATGAACATTCTAAGTTATACAATGGATTCTATGTTATAGAATGAACATTCTATGTTATAGAATGAATTCTATGTTATAGAATGACCATTCTATGTTATAGAATGAACATTCTATGTTATAGAATGGATCCTATGTTATAGAATGAACATTCTATGTTATAGAATGAACATTCTATAACATAGAATGCATTCTATGTGCACCAAATGTTAAAAAACAATTCTATGAAAATAGAATGTATTCAGTGTTGCGAATAAAATCCATTTTATGTTAAAAAAATGAATTTTATGTCATACAATTCTTGCTGTGTTATACAATTAATTCTATATACATATAATTCATTTCATTCACATAAAATTAAAAAACACAACTAATAAATTGTAACAAAATTTAGAATTTAAAAAAAGATATTGTATGACAACATCACCACATCGCATCATCACCACTTCGATCACATCATCACATCACATCACTGCATCACATTGCTTCATCACCATCATCGTGAAAACGCACCACCACATAAAATCACATCATATCAACAAATCATCACATCACATCAGCCGACATCACAGCAGCAGCACATCTTCACATTGCAGCAGACAGCACATATCATGGCATCAGTGAATCACATCACATAATCTAATCACCCCACCCCTCCCACCCATCACATTTGTGGTGCAGTGTGGTGTGATTTAGAGTGATGTAGTGTGGTGATGTGATGTGGTAATGTGTATGTATGTATCTGCAATACAGTTCTATTATGGCTTAAAAGCAGTGAATCAGACCACATCGTCACATAACCTAATCACTCCACCACACCTACCCATCACATTTGTGGTGCAGTGTGATGTAGAGTGATGTGGTGTGGTGATGGGATGTGGCAATGTGTATATCTCTCTGCAATACAGTCCCATGCCATAAAAAATGTTCTCTATACCTTGACAGTGCCCCAGTTTTTACTATTTTAAAAAAAAGTGTATATATTGATTTCATTCTATAACATAGAATGAAGTCTATGACATAGAATGAATTCTATGACATAGAATGAATTCTATGACATAGAATGAATTCTATGACATAGAATGAATTCTATAGCATAGAATGAATAGTATAACATAGAATGAATAAGATGACATAGAATGAATTCTATGACATAGAATGAATTCTATAACATAGAATGAATTCTATGTTACAGAATGAATTCTATGACATAGAATTTATTCTATAGCATAGAATGAATTCTATAGCATAGAATGAATTCTATGACATAGGATTCATTCTGTAACATAGAATTCATTCTATGCTATAGAATAAATTCTATGTCATAGAATTCATTCTATGCTATAGAATTCATTCTATGTTATAGAATTCATTCTATGCTATAGAATAAATTATATGTCATAGAATTCATTCTATGCTATAGAATTCATTCTATGTTATAGAATTCATTCTATGTCATAGAATTCATTCTATGTCATCTTATTCATTCTATGTTATACTATTCATTCTATGCCTATAGAATTCATTCTATGTCATAGAATGAATTCTATGTCATAGAATTCATTCTATGCTATACAATTCATTCTATGCATATAGAATTCAATCTTTATTATAGAATTCATTCTATGTTATACAATTTATTCTATGCACATAGAATTCATTTTATGTCATATAATTTATTTTATGTTAAAGAATTCATTCTATGTTATAGAATGAATTGTATGCACATAGAATAAATTCTATGTTATAGAATTCATTCTTTGTAATAGAATTCATTCTATGTTATAGAATACAATTCTATGCATACAAGTGCATTCTATAATATAGAATTGTATTACATACATAGAATCTTATTCTCTATTATAAAATGTTATTCTATACATAGAATTGTATTATGGACATAGAATTTTACACTATATTATAGAATGTTATTCTATACAAAGAATTTTATTCTATGACTTACAATATTGGTTTCTTTTTTATAAATGGAATTTCAACTAATGAATGCTTTTTGTGTGCATAGAATGCTTTCTATGTGCATAGAATTTATTCTATGTATAGAATAGTCACATAGAATAAATGGACACATGGCGCCCCATAGTTACGCCAAGTAAACATACCCAGACGGTTGTTAGTCCGATTTTGTGCCCAGGACATCGACGTATCGTATGCTCACTTAGATTATCTCAGGCATTTCGTCAAAGTTGACATCGAACTATATTCGCATAAACTACTAAATACCTCTGCCACTTGGTAGTTTAATTTTAACTGAGAAGTTTTGTATGCGAGAAAATCGAAAATACTGCATCTTTCATTTGTGAATTGAGTGCATTGACCTGTTCATAGGAAAATATAAAATGTAGGCAACTTACAGATTAAAATTATGTACTGAAACAAAGAAGAAACCACAACAATCTGTCAGAGTAAATGTTATGTTTGTAATCAAAAGAAAAGGGGGGTTAAATGAGGAGTGTTTGTGTATCGTGTTACGGTCAATAACACGCGGCGACCTATAATATGTGTGCTGTTTCATAGACGGTACTTTATATTTCTTTGTTGCCACAGCTGCATGTTAAAGAGTCCAGATAACAGAGTCCATTTCACTTATAAGCAAATGGAGACGCATATACACACTACTACTACTACTACTACTACTACTACTACTACTACTACTACTACTACTACTACTACTACTACTACTACTACTTGCCGTCCTTCGATTGTTGTTCGATACAGTTTGATGTGGACGTCATACCTTCTTCTTCTTCTTCTTCTTCTTCTTCAGACGAGAGAGTTCACTTCTCAGTTGCAACGTTTGATCAAATTCTGCTTCTCTACATGACTAAACCAAAATCTAAACTTCATTGACGCTGACTGCATTTTCTTGGTTGACGTACATCCATCAATTGTCCTGATGCCACCTACCAAAGGGATCCTGTTAATCGATTAAAGACTTAATCACAATTAATCTTTCATCAAAAAGCAGCGCCAGTATACTACAAGAAAACTTTAGAAGATGCGAGAGAGTCTTTGAGGTTAAGAACTCAAAAGAAACAAAGTCAGAGAGGAAATGGTTAAGAGGTCTAAGGATACTGAACAAATCTGACCGCAGATGCATCTGCCATGTGTAGTTGTTTGTGTACTGCTTGAGCTTCTGTGTACGCTATGCATTGTAAAATTAGGATCAAATAAGTATATTTAACTGGGACTGGAGAACTAGGATGCGTTTAAATAAAGCAGATCTTTTAACGTTAGAATTGAATATCTGAAATTTTAGTCGACTTGAAAATAGTCGATCTACGCTGAATCAAATGTGTAGAACCGAAATGTCTGAGCACGGTCGATGTACTAAATATAATATGTGAAATGTGGGTGGATGGATGATATCAGATGGAGTGTATGCGCATTTTTTATGGATTGAATGGACAACATGATAGTTTAATATAAAAAGAAACTGTCGAATGCTGTTTAAATTAGTTGTTTGTGCTTGCTTTGTTGCTGTCGAGGTTTAAAAATAGCATTCTTTCACACTTTCATCCGCGTAATAAGATTCAATTCAACGCAGTTCCGAAACCCTTGACCCATAAGTGTGACCCAAAGCAAAACAAATTAAAATTACGGCCACGTCCACACCTCCCTCCGTACACCAGCTCTCCACGTGCACGCGTCGCTGTTGGATGTGAGAAACGTGATAGAGAGATCTTGCTACAAAACGGTAGTAATCAGACTCGCATCCGCTGACGGCCAGCGGAGACTTGCTTTCTCATCAATTAAGACGAACTGCTTTGGCTAGTCTTTTAGACTCTTTAAAGAAAAGAGCGGGGATACGAGAGAGAGAGAGAGAGAGAGAGAGAGAGAGAGAGAGAGAGAGTGAGAGAGAGAGAGAGAGAGAGAGAGAGAGAGAGAGAACTTTTAAAAGGATCCATTTTGACCACGCTCTCTTGACAGATCCGTTTTACATTCATAGTGAATGTTGCCCCACTAAAAAATGTTTTAGCTTGCAACACATTTTTTTTCTCAAATGTATACCTATTTTTAATTCAATAAATTCTATAGTTGTTGTGCCTATTAATAGCAACCGCTATGGAGGCACGGTGGCCTAATGGTAGTGCTTTGGCTTGCGGATCTGAAGGTCGCGGGTTCGAGCCCTGTCCGGGCCATTGTGTTGTGTCCCTGGGAAAGACACTTTACTCCCGTTTCCTACTCCTTGGGATGAGAGTATAAACCGAGGTATAGTCTGTGTGTCGCATACATTCCATCGTAACGGACTTTAAAGATCCTGACGCTCATGTGCTAGACGGGTGAGTGCCGATAACAAGAACACACCCAGCATGCACTTGGTCCTCCTCCCCCATCCCTGGCTGTCCAGGATAGTGCTCAGTTGTCCGGGCGTCAGACCATGCGCCCAAAGACTGCGGGTGGGCGTCTCGGGCGGTTTGAGTTAGCTCCTGTATCGGCCAGCGCCTAGAGTCTGGTCAAGTACGGCGAGATATCCTATCCTATCCTATCCTATCCCATAACTCGGAGGTCGTAGGGGCACCACAGATGATTGTTTAACCAGCGTACTCCATCTTTCCCTGTCCTCAGCAACCCCGACTGTTTCGCTCAGTGTCAAACCAGTCCACTCTCGAATGTTGTCCTCCCACCTCTTTTTCGGTCTCCCTCCTCCCCCACCTCCCCGCACTGTGCCTTGCAGGATGGTCTTTGCAAGACCTGATGATCTGGTGACGTGGCCATACCATCGGAGTTTACGTTTTTTCACCACTGTAAGCAGGTCATCGTGTTGTCCAATGGCTTGTGTGAGGGTCTGTCGGACTTCGTCGTTGGTGATGCGCTGGGTATAGGAAATGCCCAGAAGTCTTCTGTAGCACCTCATCTCCATGCTTTGTATTCTTCGTTGGAGCTCTGCTGTGAGGGTCCATGTTTCGCAAGCATATAGGAAGATGGAGATGACAAGGGAGCGCAGCAGCCTTACCTTGGAATGTAGACTGATGGTCCTGTCTTTCCAAATTGGCTTCAACCTTGCCAGGGCGAGATAAGTGCGCTATAAAAGTCCTCAATAATAATAAAAAAAATTAAAAAAAACGTTAGCTACCTTTAAAATTATCAAAATGTCATCTAACAGATCGTAAAGCGGTTTGGTGTACCGTCAAACAAGGGAAATCGCTCCCTGTCAAAACACAAATGGAACATTCAAACTTAAGCGGTTGGTTTGTGCAACGAAAGCTCACTTTATCAGTGTTGTTATGTAATAGCAATGCAAATTGAAGGTTAAACTCATTTTTGCCTGATGTAAACGAAGCCTTCGATTGAGGGCCCTTTAAAGCAGACTAAACTGTCTCTTACAGCTATTCGATGTTATTGTGGAGGTGGTTTTAAAGTGGATTATGCTAGCTTTTTCCATTCTTTCCTTTCCTGTTCTGTGATTTATGTTCTGTTCCAATTTTTTAGTTTTTCTTTTCGTTGGTTCGTATTCTGTCGCTTCGTTTCGTTTCCATTCGTAGCGTTACCTACCTTGTTTCTGTACTTGTTCTTTTGGGTTTTAAGGTGCTCAGGACTACTACTACTACTACTACTACTACTACTACTACTACTACTACTACTACTACTAGTAGTAGTAGTAGTAGTAGTAGTAGTAGATGGCATATACGCCATTTCCCCAATAAACCGATCAGGATCAAAGCGCGGCGATCTGTACCAACATCCACCCTCACACAATTATGTTAGCCACACTCCTACATATACACAGTAAACTAACATGATATCATTCAAACATGTGGTGGATAGGCAAGAAGATATCTATTTGGAGAAGACGGAACGAGAAATAGTACTGTATTGGTGAAATTCAGGTTGACTGCAGCAATACTATTATTAAGGAGTAGGCATAGAGGGGAGAGTGGGAGGAGGCGTTAGGAACCGGAGTACCCGGAGGAAACCCTCGGTGACCTGACTAAACCTCAAAGCTAATTTATAGATTTCGCCCTTTGCTTGGCTCGAACCCACGCCATTCCTTTCGGCACGGGAAACTTTGGCACTGGAGATTAGCATTCTGCTTCGATGCTTAAAGGGCACCCCGTCGGTGTTATGAAAGGTCTAAAAACGGAACTTCCAGCTGGGTTGATGCGTGTCACCTCCTAGATCTAGTTCCTGGAATGATCGATTCAACTTTTGGAAAGTCCGCATCTGCACCATACAAACTTTCATCAGCATACGCAGCTTCGGCATCTTTCTCCTCCTTCTCCTTCTCGTCATCATCACCATCTTCTTCTTCTTTATGATCATCATGATCATCATGTTCTTGTTCTTCTAAATATTCTTGTTCTTTTTGTTCCTCTCCTCCCCCTTCTTCTTCTTCTTCTTCTTCTTCTTCTTCTTCTTCTTCTTCTTCTTCTTCTTCTTCTTCTTCTTCTTCTTCTTCTTCTTCTTCTTCTTCTTCTTCTTCTTCTTCTTCTTCTTCTTCTTCTTCATGGTCCTGATTTGGCTCGGAAGAGTCCGCTGGACCTAAAGCAATAACCTTGTATTGTCTTCTTCTTCTTCTTCTTCTTCTTCTTCTTCTTCTTCTTCTTCTTCTTCTTCTTCTTCTTCTTCTTCTTCTTCTTCTTCTTCTTCTTCTTCTTCTTCTTCGACATCGTCGTCAGCTTCATCGAGGCCGTCATCAACAGTCTCAAAATCATCGTCCTCATCTTCAGCAGCTGTAGCCAATTAATATCAGCAATAATTCGATTGGTTCTCCGAGATGTGTCTTTACAAAATGACTCCAGAAGAATTACTCTTATTCCCGTCAGCTATAGCTCTCTAAAAAGTCTGTATACATCATTATTTTCATTAGCTAGTAGCAGAACATTTAAATTCTCTGTAGTATATTGTATGATAGAGCTCGTAGAAAACTAAGATTGGGGAGCATTCTCTTCCTTTCAATCTAACTAAAGCATTCGGGTCATTATTACCCTCATTACTTTGCTGTGCCAGAAAAAGAAAGCAGATGGCAAGCCATTTAAATGTATTTCCAGACAACCACGCACATTTACAAATCCTGTAGAATTGTGGTCTGGTTTTGTTTGTTTTCACACTCTCACACACACAGATACACACACACGTACACACCCCCCACCCCCCCACACACACACGTAAACACCCCAACAACAACAGCAACACCTCATTTCCTTCCCAATGAATTTAAGTAGTAAAATAATAATTTTACAACACTCTAAATAAATACATTGAAAAGCAAAACACGAATACATTAGTTCAAACAAAAAGAACAACGAAGCAAGACCACAAGAAGAAGAAGACAATGCAATGAAATGTTCTTGCGTAATCGTGAAGCGAACTTCCGATCGTGGGGTTGTGAATCCCCATCACTAGCCAATCGACAACCGAAACAAACTACAACATAGTGTGCAGCGTTTATGCTTGTTTAGCAAGGAATTGCCACCAGCGACCTGGTGAAGAGCAAATACCCTTGGAAGTTTGGTCCAGTTCTGTTCTGTGGTTCTTGAGATGCGGCGTGCAACGGAACAATAGACCGACAGATTGACCGACATTTGGCTCGTTCTGACTCTCGAGTATTCCAAAGTATTATTATCTGAAAATAAAAAAAGATGAAGGAAAGAATGAAATGAAAAAGAAGAAAAAGAAGAAGAAAGTGTCGCATAAGTATGAAAGAGCAAGTATTATACCGAGTACTCTATTTAAGAGTCTCTGCAACGATTCTATGTCAGTATTAGCAGTTCCTGATTTTGCAGTAATAGAAGAAGAAGAAGGAAGAAAATGAAGGAAAAAGAAGAAGAAGAAATAGTAGTAGTAGTAGTAGTAGTAGCAGTAGCAGCAACTGCAGCAGCAGCAGCAGCAGCAGCAGTAGTAGTAGTAGTAGTAGTAGTAGTAGTAGTAGTAGTAGTAGTAGTAGTAGTAGTAGTAGTAGTAGTAGTAGTAGTAGTAGTAGTAGTAGAAAGAGAAGAAAGAGAAGAAAAATCCATTTAAATATTCACGTGCACAGTTTTATGTTAGGATGGAATGGTCCAGAGGGAAAGGGGAAGAATAAAAAGAACAAGGACATTTTGTTGGTTGGTCTTATATTTTTAATGAACGTGACGTTTAGACAAACATACAAGAAGAAGATGAAGAAGAAGAAGAAGAAGAAGAAGAAGAAGAAGAAGAAGAAGAAGAAGAAGAAGAAGAAGAAGAAAAATATGATGATGATGATGGTGATGATGATGATGACGATGATGATGACAATGGTGACGATGACGATAAGCAAGTGGAGCAGTAGGAGCTGAGGAGGAAGAGTCCAAGTGTCGATGCTCAACAACTCCATGTCTCCTCTGGCACCTCCACACCAGACTCTACAGTAACTTCCTCGTCCTCATATTATTTATGCTGCAAGGCCTGGTTTGTATTTCCAGATAAATAGAAGGCGATTTAGTTTGTCTCCGAGTCAGCCCCAGATTTCTCTTGTTGTCTCATTCTATTCATAGCAAAAGAGGACGCACCCAAGCACTGTCCCAACGATCTAATACTGGATATAGGCCTATCGACGTTCTGATATCCGTCTGGGTCAAGTTTAAAGGACAGCGGAAGGAGACGCTTGCAGATTGATAATCTGGGTCCCGACATTGATCACTCGGGAAGGGAAACCCGTAGAACCAAACTGAGTAGCGTTATTTATCCGTCGCGGTGCGGACAGAACTAGAAAAACACTTTAATTTATTTATTATATATTGAAGTTTTTATTGTGTTTTTAAAATTTATTTTATTTAAACCTTATTACACAGAGCTTTAATTTTTCCACCTCCAGAACTGCTCAAGGCGCTGGCCGATACAGGATCTAACTCAAACTGCCCGAGGCGCCCACTTGCAACCTTTTGGGCGCATTGTGTGCGCCCCAGACAACGGGGCACAAGCATGGGAATTACATAAATGCCATGCACGTTGTGTGGAGGCCAAAAGAAACAACTAATGGAGGAGTTATTCGTTCGTACACCCCTTGGGGTCATGAGCAATCTTGCCACTGTAGATTGTTCTAACCTATAAAGGGAAAAGTGAAAGCCCCAGTTGAAAACCTGTCTTTCCTTTATAGGCATGACCGATTCACTGCGGCAACAGTACCCCCGTTGGAGTGCCGGGGGTTTCAGTATAAATAGTATCCCCACTTTCTGGAAATGTAGTACTTTAAATTCCCACTGTCGCTGTCTTCCTCATTTGCTCTTTTCCATTCCTGCTCTGTCATATCGCTCTGCTATACTATCTTCTTCTTCGTTAGATCAATGACCTACCTTTTTTCTTGAAAACTCTTCCTGGACAAGACTCCTTGTTTGTGTATGGGGTCTGTTGGATCAGCTTGGGAGCATTGGACGCTTTCTGCCGGGTGGTCACTAGGGCTTCCTATGATGTTATTATTTAGCAATATAGGCATTTTATATGTATGTGTTTTGTTGATAATTTATAATGATGTTTGTATTCTATTTTGTTTTTGTAACCGGGGGTTCGATTAGATGGGGTAAAGTCTCAGCCGTCCCCTGCGTGGGATGTCTTTATTGTAAAGTGACTGGCCGGTGGAGGGCATTCAGTTTTCCCACTAGGGTTGTTTCAGCAGATCTTTTATGCGGATCCGGGGTTGTCCGGTCCTGATTTGGCTCGGAAGAGTCCGCTGGACCTAAAGCAACAATCAATCAATCAATCAATTCGTTCGTACGCAACGAGAAAATTTGCTTTTCTTGTTCTGGCTGTAAAATGCAGCTTGTCTTAGGATGTGATCAACACTTTCTTTTTTTAAAATTTAATATAAATAAACTTCGACGAGTTTATTATAAAAGCACAAGAATGCAAAATCTTGTCCCGAATCTCGATAACTACTACTACTACTACTACTACTACTACTACTACTACTACTACTACTACTACTACTACTACTACTACTACTACTACAACTACTACTACTTCTTCCGAATTTCGATCACTACTTTTTCTTCTTCTTCTTCTTCTACTTCTTCTTCTTCTTCTTCTTCTTCTTCTTCTTCTTCTTCTTCTTCTTCTTCTTCTTCTTCTTCTTCTTCTTCTTCTTCTTCTTCTTCATCTTCTTCTTACTATTATTTATTATTACAATTTTCTTAAATAATGACCCCTTACAGTTGAGTTTATATCTTTTTTTTCTGTAACACAAAAAATTTTCATTTTAACACCAGTATTTTAAATAAATCCAGCCTGACTAATGTATTTTTCCCCCAAATTGCAAGACTTCTTTTTACAAGGAAGCCTCTGCAGTCATGCTTCCGTTGTAACTGTGGTGTATTTTTATATTAACTGTGTCGCTATTGTTTATATGTTTGTCGAATTTTATCCATGTAAAGTTGCGCTAGTCTGACAGCTTGTGCAAATAAATCATCCACTTTCAGTTATCTGAAGCCAGTTAAGGCACTAGTAAGATTTGTTTCAACTGTCATCAGCATTCTATAAACCTACTTTAATTATCGCAAACACATGTTTGTTGTCGTCATCATCATCATCATTATTGTCGTCATTTACGTCATACTTATCACTAGGCCTATCTAGTTTTCTTTACTTTGCTGACGCGTGTGTGTGTTACTCATTTATTGTCTATTATTCACCTAAGTGATTTAGACATTGAAAATAAGAAAACGAACATAGTACTGAACAAATGTAAAATAATTAACTATATCAAAAAGTCAACTTATTAACAAGAACAACTGAGAAAAAAAATTAAATAACCCTCTCTCTCTCTCTCTCTCTCTCTCTCTCTCTCTCTCTCTCTCTCTCTCTCTCTCTCTCTCTCTCTCTCTCTCTCCCCATACCTCTATGAGTTAATTTACACATACTATAGTCACTGAAAAAAAGAATTCTACATAAATCTTCCAATAGATAAATAAATAAAACATTTCGCAAGCTTTAAACATACTGAAAAATTTAAATCACTTAATATCTTAATGTTTTTCATTTCCACTGGTAGTAAAAAGTCAAAATCAGTGCATTTAAACAGTATATGAACCAGTGAAAAAGCACTATTACAAGAGCAAAAAATATTTTTACAAAACTTAGTTCGTAATGAATTTAAAAGAATTCTATATGCTAATGTTACAACAGGTCTTGAAAAACCAACATGTAACGAATATTGGGGTGAATAATTGTATTTTTTAAAAATTGCTTTTTCTAGTCTGCTGATTGCTTCTTTAGTAGATAAAGATATGTGAACAGTAACTGAATTCAAGTTCAGAGCACCGTTCTTTGCCTCTCGATCTGCCCAATCATTAAAAATAAAACCACAGTGTGATGGTATCCAACAGAAATTAACTTCTGTTCCATTTATAATCAAACAATGAACAACATGTTTGATTTCATAAATTATTTCTTGTCGTTCCTTGCTATTTGTAGTATTTAAAGCCTGTAAAACAGACCGTGAATCCACACACATTACTATACTATAGAAAACAGTAGGCAAGCTAACAAGTTTATTTAAAGCCATTAAAATAGCTATCAATTCTGCTGTAAAAATTGAAAACCCTTTTCCTAAATGAAATGACTCACATATTTTCAAATCGGGAATGACAAAAGCAGACCCCGCATTTTCTGATTCTAGTACCGAACGATTCTAGTGCTGACGCCTTCATCATCAACATCATCATCGTCATCATCATCGTCATCATCATCATAATCATCCTTATCCTTGTCATCATCATCATCATCATCATCATCATCATCATCATCATCATCACTATTTAATTTTATTTATTATGCTGACGCCTTTGCTGTCGTACTGGGCAAAAAAATCAAGTAAAAAATCTGAAAGAGGTCAAACACACAAGATTACAAGATTCTCTTTTACGTGTATTTCGCGTAAACTAAATGAACTCTTCATTTTCAAAATCTGTGAAAAATCCAAGAACCTATCCTATCCTATCCAGTAACTCGAAAGTCGTTTGAGCGTCACAGATGATCGTTTAACCAGCGCAATCCATCTTTCTTCCTCAGAGGTCCGTTTTGGGACCTATACTCTTCTCGCTGTATACCTCTGAGTTGGGCCGTATCATCGAGAGACACGGGCTAGGGCGGCAGCTTTTTGCAGATGACTCTGGCCTCTATGACTCTTTCCCTCCTGATGACGCAGCTGCAGTGGAGTCTGCTAAGAAGATTGAGCTGTGTTGCTCTGACATCAATGTGTGGATGACGCACAACATGCTAAAGCTGAATTAGGACAAGACTGAGGCCATCATGTGTGGACCTAAGAGCAAAAGAGACGCTGTATCCCTGACCTCCATCAGTGTTAGGCAATCTGTGATTCCATTCTCGTCCACTGCCAGAGACCTCGGCATCATGATCGATGCAAACCTCACAATGGAAGATCACGTTGGTGCCGTGGTTAAGGGGTGCTACTTCCATCTCCGCTCTCTAGGTAAACTGCGAGGTGTTCTCACAAACAAGGCTGCTATCACCATTGCCGTCACCTTGGTGATATCCAGGTTAGACTATGCAAACAGTTGTCTGTGGGGCCTTCCTGACCATCAGCTTGATCGTCTCCAACGTGTTCAGAACACGGCCGCCAGGATTGTCACCCGCAGCAAGAAGACCGACCATATCACTCCGGTTCTCCGACAACTTCATTGGCTACCAGTCAAGAAGAGAATTGACCACAAAGTCCTCTCCTTGTGCTACAAGTGTGTCCATGACCCCACCTCTCCCCGGTACTTGAGAGACATTGTCCCTACCCACAAACCCTCAAGGCGCCTTCGCTCTTCTTCCCAGTTTATGTTGTCCGTTCCAAGTGTGGATGGTCACAGGAAGAGGCGCTTGGGTCACCGCTCCTTCTTCCACTGTGGCCCAGCATTGTGGAACACTCTCCCCCAGGACTTGAGAGTCGTAGAGTCACTGGACTCTTTCAAGAGGCGTCTGAAGACGTATCTTTTTTGACTATTTTTGAGTGTATACATAGAGAAGTTCTTCTTTTTTTTTCACCCTTTTTCCCCAACCCCCTGCGCCCTGAGCATGCTGCCAGCATGGATATATGCGCCATACAAGTGGACATCATCATCATCATCATCATCATCATCATCATCATCATCATCATCATCATCATCATCATCATCATCGTCGTCGTCATCATCATCATCATCATCATCATCATCATCATCATCATCATCATCATCATTTCTCTGTCTTCAGCAACCCTCATGGCTACGCTAGTGTCAAGCGAGTCCCTTCTCGAATGTTGTCCTCCCACCCCCTTTTCTGTCTCCCTCCTCTTCTGCCTCCTCGAATACAAGAACATTGCTCCGCAATACCAGCTCATTTTTGTATGTTACGATCTCGCTATATAATAAAGTATCATATTTGCTTATGCAGGTTTATTGCAGAACAGCGGATGATCCTGTATAGTAAGGAACTAAAATTCGCTGTTTGCAATGAAGATTTCCTACCCTACAGCGGTAATATGAAGTATTACAATAGCGAGAAAATAGAAACGTAATACACGATCCTTCCATGGTTTACTACACACATCCCCGACCTAATAAAATTCAGTTAATTAATTAATGCAGCAAAATGGAAGTCGCTTTCAGTCCGACCTCGGCGGGAAAGCAACAAACAAGTACAACGTATCTTTTAAAAAGATTCGAGAAACACCTTCTCAACCATGTAGCACAATACTCGATCGTTTCATTTTTTTTGCACACGCTGTCGCCTTTTAATCAAACGTTATTAATTACGCAGCACATCATCGTCGCAGATCCCATGCAGGCCTCAGCAGGGAGTTAAGAGGACCACGCCTTTGCTAATGGTCGTGGCGGCGCTTTCCGATACTCGTTTTTCACTTACGGCTTTAAGAGACGAGGCGACAGAACTATACCGCCAATAATAGAATGGGTGATAATGTGCGTCACATGATATCTTCCGATACCATTGTGACTTGAGAACTGAAGGGTTGCTAAAAGGTCATGACGAGTGTTGCTGCTTCACTACCACGCTTTTTAAATTGGATCTCACCTTTATTTTGAAGACGAGGACCAGCGAATCGGTGACTGCTTTCGGAAAATAGATAGGAGTGGCACAGCTCGATGCATCTTTTGCAAGGAGCTGAGCTACACAAATCGTGGCTTGTCAACACTGGTCGAGCACATGCTGACCAAAATGCATCAACACGCAATGAAAGCCACAAAACAGCAGGGCCGACTTCCAGGTAGGCTTTTATTTTTAATTTATACACATACCTTTTTCCTTACGGTTGTTGAATAATTTATTATGCACGGGATGTTGATGGGAGTAAGAAACGATTGGCAGGGGAAGGGTCAAGGGGAGGTAGTAGGTTAGTAGAATAGGCCTATTATAGGACTTCTAGATCTAGCAGGCATAGAACGACTTCCCTGTTTTAAAATGGGATTACATAGATCGGAAGAAGGATAAGATTGGGAGGGGAAGGGCTAATTGAAGTAGGTTAAAAGAAGCATAATGATAGGTCTTTTAGATCTAGCAGTTTAGACTTGTAAACAACACTGTTTTCAAGCGCAATTTGTAGAACACACTTATTATACTATGCCACTATTGGTATGGCTTAAAAACGTGCACATTTTCCGGGGGGCTTTGCCCCCCTGTACCCCCTACAAGGGCCCTGCCCCTTGACCCCGCCGGGGCCTAGGCGGCCCCTGGACCCCGGCCTTTTCAGAGTTTTTCTCAATGAGTTGTTCCCCACCCTGGCGTTAGGACTATAGTTTGGGTCATGAGGTAACTATACACTTGAACTCACAAAAGATATTTCTGACGGGTTAAAGCCCCCATTAATGTGTTCATTGCGCCCTTTATCGCTGCTGTAAGGGCGAGAGATGGGCGCGTTATGAATCTATGTATTATTAGTAGTATGTGTTCCCGAGCGAAGTCGGGGAACTATTGTTGTTGGCTCTATCCGCCCGTCCGACCATTTCTCTGAAACTAATGGACGGATTTCTTTGAAACTTGTTGTGTAGTTAAAATATAAGGATGCCTACCAGATAACACAAATGTATGCATATTGAGTGACGTCATTGTCCTACACTATACTGCAGAGGTTTGGTTCAAACTTGGTGTGTACAAGATGCCTTTAACATAAAACTCAAAGTCGAGTGACTTTGATGATATCCTGAAGAAGATACGATTATCGTACAAGGGGGTAAAGATCTGTAGATAGATGAGGCGGTTAGCTATCTCTATCAATCGTTTTTTACCAAGATTCCTAATCGATGTGAGAGACTAAATCACGGTGCTTGGGTCACATACTAATTTATATTTGATCTCGGGTTTTAAAGTATCAATGGCTCACTTTAAGAAATGATTTTTGCTAGTCAAGCGACTAATTTAATTGGTCTCCAGAGAAGAAGAGCTAGTGGACACACAACAATACAAATAGAATGACATCAGTCGTATGTATGTGATCTCAACTTTTATATCTTCAACACAAATTCTAACATGAATTAAATTCAATTTAATTAATAACTATAAACTGTTCAATGTGCTGGGGAAGTTCTTTAGCAAGACTTCTTCATAATATGTTACGTAGTTTTATACAGTTGTTGGTCTAATAATGTTCCGATTAGTTTTGACATCAATTGGGAGGAGACTTAGCTCTCGGTTTCTGTGAGTGCTCGAGTCTGTTGGTCACTCTGAGGGAGTCCGGTCACTCTCACAATGATCAGGCGAGTCTGGTAGCTACGGGGTTGAACGTGGTGAGGTAGATGCTAGTTGATCTCCTTTCTACAGGAGCAAGCGTTCGGGCTTTGTTTTGTCATCACACGGCGGAATTAGGTATTGCATAATTTGCCAACGAGCGCATTGTTTGTGCACAGCAATGCCTGTCTTTCTTGCATGTCTTTTGCCAACATCGTCTAAGTTGTGTAACAATACACCAAACTTGAAATCTAATAATAATTATCTGACCTTTAAGTTTTAAAGGAAAGATTTAATACGATGAAAAATATGAAATTAACTAAGAAGGAGGAAGGCAAGAAGAAAAGAAAAGGAGGAGGAAGAGTAGAAAATGAAGAAGTTTTCTTGTTGCTATAAAACCTTGGCTTGTTTGTCATTTGGTTTCAGTTGAATAAAATGTATGTTTAAGCTAATAGCTGCTATGAAGAGGAAGAAGAAGAAGGAGAAGAAGAAGAAAAAAACCAGAAGGATAGGGAGTAGGAGGAAGGATGATGTCGAAGACGACGACGACGACGACGACGATGATGATGATGATGATGATGATGATGATGATGATGATGATGATGATGATTTTAGAAGAAACAAGATGAAAAGAGATGGGCCGAATATTATATTCTAGCTTTGTCCGAAAATGCACACACATATTATATTATTTAAAAGTGTTTTATCCAGTAGATGGAGCGAAGATGGTGTCATTATTAATTAAATTAACACAGAGTGAGGATCTGTGATTTATTAGTTCATCCATAGCATTAGAACATAATTCCGCTGGAAATGTACTGCATGTTGCATAGACTTGAATAACGTTCGAGCTGTATTTGCCTATAATTGTTTTTGCTGTTTGTTGGGACACTACATTGTCTGATTCTGATTGCGAAAGAGTCGTTTTTGAAGGGGAGAGAGTGGGGCGTGGTCACAACGGGTATCTTTGAGAGAGAGAGAGAGAGAGAGAGAGAGAGAGAGAGAGAGAGAGAGAGAGGCGGGCAGACGGGTAGACCGAGAAGGAACGGATAGACGAACAGACAGGCAGTTTCGAGTTTCCGTTTATCGAGACAGTGCTCAGGGAGCTTACGAAGTTCTGCCTTTTAAAACTATAGAGCTAAGCTGTTCCGTGAAGGCATATTTCTAAGTAGATGTCGCGGGTCCGACAAAACATTCTATCTTTGCACCAAAGGGCGGTATTAAGGAAAACCAAATATTTAGATTTTTAAAAACCATTTTCGAGCATTGGCATCTTGCCCTAAATTCATAGATGAGCCACCTCCTTCATCCCCACTGATCACTATCCCCCACTCATCCTGCCACCCGCAGACAGAAATCTTGGGTATATACAAGAGCAGCAAATGGGTAATGTAAATTAAACCTGTATTTTCCTAACCGGGTTTAAGCATTAACCCTAATATGAAGTGAAGCCATCCAGAAGCTGCAAATAAAAAAATGCTTTGCAACAATAACACAAATGGCGTTTGTTGGGTGCAGTCAATTTGGAAAATTAGCCTTAAAAACCTTAGTTTAATTCCAGATAATGTGTCCATTATTTGGCATAACGAGGCAAAGAGGTTGGGCCAACAAAGAAAGAAACTGAACCTTGGATTTTATCTTCTTAAATAGAGCTTTTCCAGCTCAAGAGCTGCTCAAGGTTATGATGATGATGATGATGATGATGATGATGATGATGATGATGATGATGATGATGATGATGATGATGATGATGATGATGATGATGATTGTCTTTTATTTATTTGATGATATTAACGGTAAAATGTCTTGTTGATAAATTTGTTAGTAGTGTGTGACGGAGGCTTCGCTCTAAGACATACAGTGGGCTTCTTCACTCCCTGTGGCTGTGTATTTGTAGAACAGAGATTGTAGATAACGTAAGATTATGATGGCATGTTTTGCTTGCATTACAGGCCGTCAATTAGGCCAATGGATGTCTGGCACGTGGAGATAGAAGAAAAAAGAAACACAGCCACATGGTAAAGGGAAAATGCATGCAGTTGCTCACGTTTTATTCTTGACATAATCTCTTAGAGTCTCCATTACTGTTTGTATGAGGAACTCTTCTGTTTTTACAAGAACTATTCTGTAATGTGAAAAAAGAGAACTTTCGCTGTGAACTATTGTCACGGGAATGGGGTAATTTGTAGCTAAATAGATAGATAACCATGAGTGCTTGTAAGGGTCCAGCGGACTGCTAGGAACCCAAATAGCACCACAAAAGAAACATTATTTAATCTGGTTTAAACCGTTGCGAAATAACCTGATGCCACAATTATTATTTCTACAGTTAATGAAAAACAATGTAATTTGCAAATATCTACACCCCCACCTCCGTCCATACCTCCCAACCCCCGACCCTCCCCCCCCCCTGTCACGAATATAGGGGTGTGTGGGGATGTGGGTAAAGCAATTACTCCCCGCGCTGTATCGCCTCCCTGCTATAGGCCGATGTGCGATGACATTCAGGGGGTAATGCTTAGGAGTGCTAAGGAGTGCTGGAGAGTTATAAGGACAGACGAGAGATATATAGAATGAAATAGTGGAAAATTTAGGTAAGGGAAGCAGGGTGTTTATAATATAGCATCAACAATTTATTATATGGACGTAGGCCAACTGTAGTTGGTTAGTTTACAAATGGATCACGAATAATGGTCTAGGGAAGTACAGAGTATCCTGGAGTTATTCTGGTCTAGCCAAGTATAGTCAATAGGGGCGAGTATGGACTGATTTCATCAGGTGGCACGAGATAGCTGGTTGACCAAGCGTGGCAACCAGAGTGTTGCAGAGTTGTGGTGTGCGCGGAGGGCACACTTAGCTTCGGTTTAGTCGGCTGCTGGGGCCACTGGAATCTGGATGGCGACTTGTGATGGCCAGTCGTAGGCGATTGTGGGTGGTGTGACTCATGTAGGTCACTGGGTTGGGGCCGTGTGCAGTAGCGTGGGTTTGCGCCGGTCAGCGTCCTTTTCGGCTGGGTGAGTCAGGGTCTTCTCGCGTCCCAGTGCCAACCAGATATATGGGAGGCATGCAGCGAGGTTGAGTCCGGCAGAGGCCCGTACAGGAACCGTTCTTGACCAAAGAACGGGTTGAACACAAGAGTATAGCTGAGCTCAGGGGTCGCGGCAAAGGCAGACGTGTCTCAAGCAGGCGATGTGTTGTCGTGGGCGTGCGGTAGTGGACTGCCGAGGCCAAGCCTTTACTTTTCAAAAGTCCGGTCGCGAGTCACGTGGGACTGTACTGAGGGGCGGAGCTTGGATCGCGTGGTCAGCGGCGAGTGAGGAGGGTTACAACGAGCAGGGGCCACAGACTAAGGAGTCCGCTCGTCACAGAGGCCCCCCCCAAGGAAAAGGTGAGGTCCTCGGCCTCGGCTTAGAACGCGGCCGATTAGCTCTGGGGCCTGATGCGAGGCGGGATGTTGGTGGAGGTGGTCCTGGAGCTGTTGGGGCTGTACAGGGTTCGGGGTGGTAGGCGGCGGACGCCCAAGGATGGGGTCCGCGGGGGTTGCCGGGTTCCGGCGACGGCTAGTGGGTGGAGGAGGGAATGAACACTGGGGCGTCGGCCCTCAGTGGGGACTCGGCGGAGTCGGGGGCGGGATGGCGGCTGAGAAAGTCCGCTCCGTGGTTGTCCTTCCCTGGGATGTGCTCCAGCTGGAAGGAGTATGCTTGGAGCAACAGAGCCCATCTCATCAGTCGGGCTTTGAGGGATTTCGCAGTGGCTAGAAACGACAGCGGCTGGTGGTCGACCTGTACGGTAAAGTGGGCACCGTACAGATATAGCTGGAACTTTTGCACGGCCCAGACGAGTGCGAGGCACTCCTTCTCGGACGTGGCGTAGTTTTGCTCCGCTGGTTTCAGCTTCCTGCTGGCGTAGGCGACGGGGAAGAGCGTGGTAGTGTCCGCGGAGTCCCGTTGTAGAAGTAGGGCTCCGAGGCCTACGTCGCTGGCGTCGGTACGCAGGACGAAGGGTTGCGTGTGGTTGGGGAGTCGCAAAACTGGTTGCGACGTCAGCTTCTGCTTCAGTTCTTGGAATGCGGCTTCGCATTGCGGGGTCCACAGAACTCGGTCGGGCGCTGACTTCCTGGTCAGGCTCGATAGGGGTGCGGCTATTCCGTTGTATCCTGGCACGAACTTCTGGTAGAATCCGCTCAATCCCAGGAAGGATTGGACGTCCTTCTTAGTCTTGGGGCGGGGCGCGTCTCGTAGGCGCTGGATGGTCTTCTCCAGAGGTCGAAGCTGCCCATGGCTGATCGTGTGGCCTAGGAACTCTAGTTCCTGGTAGCCGAATTGGCACTTGGTCGGTCGGGCGGTGAGTCCAGCTTCTCTGAGGCTTTGTAGCAACTGGCGTACCACTCGCAGGTGCTCTTCCCAGGTTTCGGTGGCGACAAGGATGTCATCCATGAAGGAATGCAGGGACGAGCAGTGGAGGGGGTCCAGTAGTTTCCTCATCATGGTGCTGAATATGCTCGGCGCGTTGTGAAGGCCAAAAGGCAGGACGTTGAATTCGTAATGGCCATCCATGGTGCTGAATGCCAGGTACTGTAGGGAAGATGGGTGTACCGGGATCTGGTAGAATCCTTTACTCAGGTCTACGCGGGAGAAATATTTCGCTGACTGCAGTTTCGCGAACAGGTCAGTTGGGTCTGACATGGGGCCGGGTACGAACTGAGTCACGAGGTTGAGCTGGCGGAAATCTATGCAGAGGCGGTGCTCTCCACTGGGTTGGCGTGAGAGAACTATGCCGGCGCTGTAGGGGGAACGAGATGGAGAGATGACTCCGGCTTGAAGCAGAGCTTCGACTTCCTTCCTCACTACCTGCCTGCTGCTGGGATAGCGGGACGGGGTATGGTTTCTGGCGGACGGGCGTGGAGTCAGTCAGAGTTAAGTGAACTTCCTCGAGGTCCGTTCTCCCGGGCACGTCGGTGAGTACCTCTTTGCAGTCGGCGATGATGGAGCGCAGTTGTCGTTGCTGGCTGGCGGGGAGCGATGGGTCGAGAGATACGTCTCGGAAGGATTCCTTCCCATGTAGCGGATATTCGGCGACGCCGGTCTCCGTACCATCCACCTCGACGGCCAGCGCGACCGTGAGCAGAGAGTGTGTATCCGGGGAGACTGCGGGCGGTTCCATATATCGCTTGAGGAGGTTGATGTGGTGGGTTCTGGGCTTGCCCTCCACTTCGATGCGGTAGGTCGTTCTGGAGAGTTTCTCCAGCACCTTGTAGGGTCCTTGCCAGACGATGTCGAGTTTGCTGGTGCCGCTGGGGAGTAGTAGTAGGACCGGTTCTCCTACTTGTAGCTCCCGGTCTCGGGCGCGGCGGTTGTGATACCTGGCTTGTCTCTCTCTCGCCCTCTTCAGGTTGGCGGAGGCGGCTTTCCACGTGGCCTTAAGGGTCTCCTGGAGGGTGGTGACGTACTTGGTAGCGTCGACCGGTGTCTCGTCGAGCTTGGCGTCTGTCCAGCTGCGTCGCAAGGCAGCTAGGGGTCCAGAGAGGGGTCTCCCAAAGAGTAACGTGGACGGGGTGTATCCGGTTGAGGTGTGCGGCGTTTCTCGGTAGGCGAAGAGCGCTGACGTGACGTAGCTGTCACACGCGGTGGGTTGGTCGTCGGCGATCTTCCGTATGATGGCGATGAGCGTTCCGTTCAGGCGCTCGACCTGTCCGTTGCTGGCAGGGTGGTAGGGTGGAGTTCGGATGTGACGGATGCGGAGTAGGTTGAAGACTTCCTGCATCAGTCTTCCCGTGAACTGCGACCCGTTGTCGGTCATGACGCTTTCCGGGAATCCGACTCGTGTGAAGATGGCGACGAGCGCGTCGGCGACTCGGGCGGCGTCGATCTTCGTCAGGGGAACGGCCTCACACCACATGGAGCATGCGTCGACTAAGGTGAGCAGGTATTGGTTCCGCTTCTTGGTTCGCGGTAGGGGCCCAACTATGTCGACGGCTACTCGTTGAAAAGGCGTTCCTACGACGACGGTGGGGCTGATGGTTACTGGGACGGTATGATGGCGGGGTGAGAAACGCTGGCACTGGCGACAAGACTTGACGTATCGCTTTACGTCCTCGGACATCCCGGGCCAGTGGTACTGCGCGCTGATACGCAGGGCGGTGGCTCCTATCCCCATGTGACCACTCAGGGGCATGCTGTGGCCAAGTTCCAGGACTTGGGGACGAAGGGTCGCGGGTACGACCAGCTGGGAGTGGTCGTCCTTCTGGCGGTACAGGAGTCCGTCTTCGACGAAGAATTCCCCGGTCTTGGGTGGAGTGCGCGCGGCGGGTAGCTTCCCGAAGCATTTGCGCAGGGTGGCGTCCTCTTCCTGGGCCTTCCGGATTTGCTCCGGCATCTGGTTGGGTATCGGTGGTGGGGTCGAGGCTAATTTCGTTTGGGCGCGCGTCTGGACGGCGGCCATTGACTCCACAGGCTGGGGCGGCATTCCCAGGAAAACGTAGCGACACCCAAGGATCAGATCGTAGAGGGGCTGGTCCATCACGGCGGCTTGTATGGATCCCGTGACGTATCGGCTGGCGACATTGATCCTGGCGATAGGTAGCGTAGTGCTGGGTTGTGATGCGTCGGCCAGCTTCAGGGTGATCTTTTCGCCGGTCAGATCGCTATCCCTGATCAGCGAGCGGCGGACGACGGCATCGAAGGTTAGGCCGGTGTCGTAGAGGCAGTGTGCAGGGTGGTCGTTCACGGTCACCTGCTCTGTGACGGCCGGGCGATCGGTGGGAGTGGCGACGGGGGTCACCGGGTTCCCGTCGGGCGTGACTTGGCGCAGGGCTAGCACGTTGCCTTGCTTACGTTGCTGGTCGCTGAGGCGGCGGAAGCACCTTTCTCGTGTGTGGTCTCGGCGTTGACAGTAGCCGCAGTGGAGCTCTCCGCTCCTCTTCACAGGCTCTGTCCCGGTGTTCTGGCGTCATTTAGGCGGGGGTGATCGTTTGATCGCTGGCGGGACGGGTCGGCGAGGTTGTTGGCGGGGTTCTGGTGGCGAGGGTGCTCGGGGTTCCCGGCGGGGCTGTCGGTCGTCGGGGTGGGCGGTCAAATAGCGGTCGGTCCGCTACTATGATGAGGTCCTCCAGGCGGGCGGCTCCCTGTTCGGCGGCGAAGGTCCGAAGTTCGCCCGACATGGTCCCCTTCAGTTGCTCGCCCAGCATCAGCTCGAGAAACCCATCGTAGGTCTTGGGTTCCTCGGTTTGTTCAATCCACTTGTCCCTCATCGTGGCTAGCCGGTCGGCAAACTGGGTGTATTTCTCTCCCTTCTCTCTCCGGGAGTTGCGGAAGCTCTTCCGGTAGTGTTCGCCGGACAGTTCGAATCCATGGAGTAGCGCTTTCTTCAGGGCGGGGTAGTCGCCCTCCTCGGCTGTTGGCGTCTTCGCGAGTATCTCGTAAGCCTTGCCTTTTAGCCCGTGGCTTAGCTTCCGGTACCAGTATTGCGGGTCGAGTTGGTTCTCGCCCGCGACTCGCTCGAAGCGTGCGAGGTACACCTCAATGGACTCGTCGCGCTCGACAAAGGGGTCCAGGATAAAGCTCATCCCCGGGATCGGCGTGGTGCCCGAAGACGTTCCAGAGCTGGCGGTAGAACTGGAGGTGCTGAGGGTGAAAATGTCGCTCGCAGGCGATCCAAGGCCTAACTCGCGGCGATCGCGCTCGAGCTGGAGCAGCTCTCGGCGCCTCTCTATCTCTCTATCCTTCGCCTTCTCTTCTCGGGCTGCCGCTCTCTCTTCCTCGGCTCTCCTCTCTTTCTCCTCCTCCCGCTTCCGTGCTGCGGCTCTCTCTTCTTCGGCGATCCTCTCTTTCTCCTCCTCTCGCTTCCGTGCTGCGGCTCTCTCTTCTTCCGCTCTCCTCTCTTTCTCCTCCTCCCTCTTCCGTGCTGCTGCTCTCTCTTCCTCCTCCCTCTTCGCCTCCCGTTCCTTAGCCCTCTCCTCTCTCTTCATTTTCTCCTCGGCAATGTCCGCATCCACGTTCCTAAGCTCTCGCCAATACCCTTGTACTTAAGGGCGAGTTCTCCCCGGTCGGCCATGGCAAGAGATGCGACTTACCGTCAATGACCTAACCGTGATGAAGGGCGCTCTCAGAGGGGTACTCTGACAGCAAACAAGGGGCGGGGCTAGATGAGGCTACGGCGAAATGACACAGGGGCGATCACAGCACAACACGAACACACAGACAACAGTCAATCAAAACATAGAGAATGGAAGCAAAAAAAACCTCGTTGTACCACCACAACTCTGAAGTACGCGCGGGACCTATGGGGCTAGGCTATGAACTAACTAGGCTAGTAGGCTAGGTCGCTAACTCTCGTCGGGCGGGGGTAGAAAGCTAAGGTGTTGGTCGGGCAGGGGTAGAAATCTAAGTTGTTGTCTCGTCGGGGTCGCCAAATTTAATGTCACGAATATAGGGGGGTGTGGGGATGTGGGTAAAGCAATTACTCCCCGCGCTGTATCGCCTCCCTGCTATAGGCCGATGTGCGATGACATTCAGGGGGTAATGCTTAGGAGTGCTAAGGAGTGCTGGAGAGTTATAAGGACAGACGAGAGATATATAGAATAAAATAGTGGAAAATTTAGGTAAGGGAAGCAGGGTGTTTATAATATAGCATCAACAATTTATTATATTGACGTAGGCCAACTGTAGTTGGTTAGTTTACAAATGGATCACGAATAATGGTCTAGGGAAGTACAGAGTATCCTGGAGTTATTCTGGTCTAGCCAAGTATAGTCTATAGGGGCGAGTATGGACTGATTTCATCAGGTGGCACGAAATAGCTGGATGACCAAGCGTGGGCAACCAGAGTGTTGCAGAGTTGTGGTGTGCGCGGAGGGCACACTTAGCTTCGGTTTAGTCGGCTGCTGGGGCCGCTGGAATCTGGATGGCGACTTGTGATGGCCAGTCGTAGGCGAGCGTGGGTGGTGTGACTCATGTAGGTCACTGGGTTGGGGCCGTGTGCAGTAGCGTGGGTTTGCACCGGTCAGCGTCCTTTTCGGCTGGGTGAGTCAGGGTCTTCTCGCGTCCCAGTGCCAACCAGATATATGGGAGGCACGCAGCGAGGTTGAGTCCGGCAGAGGCCCGTACAGGAACCGTTCTTGACCAAAGAACGGGTTGAACACAAGAGTATAGCTGAGCTCAGGGGTCGCGGCAAAGGCAGACGTGTCTCAAGCAGGCGATGTGTTGTCGTGGGCGTGCGGTAGTGGACTGCCGAGGCCAAGCCTTTACTTTTCAAAAGTCCGGTCGCGGGTCACGTGGGACTGTACTGTGGGGCGGGGCTTGGATCGCGTGGTCAGCGGCGAGTGAGGAGGGTTACAACGAGCAGGGGCCACAGACTAAGGAGTCAGCTCGTCACACTCCCCCCACCCCCAACCCGGCCCCAATAACATAATGCTACCGAAAGCTGTTAATACGAAGACTGGTGTTACTAACATTCAGTACATTTATAAAACTAAAAAAAGGCGTACGCTAATAATATTAACAATATTGGTTAAACGCTATTATTTGTAATGTTAAAGTTCCAATATTAGTACTGTTATTGCTATTTTTAAAAAAAAGATGGATTTATGATTGTTATGCTTATGTACAGGTGTTTTTTTTTGTTTTTATTTATTTTTTGTTTTGTATCCTCCACACTTCAAAATGGCCAAGTGATGGGATTAAATCTTGAATCTTAAACTAACGGACGCGTACGACCAAGTTTTATTTGAAAACGTTTTATTGGGACTACGTGTGAAATGTTTGTTTTGTTGTTATTGTTATTTGCAATAAATAATTGTACACGCAAATATTTTGCACAGCAACACATTTTGTATTGTTTTCAAACTGTTCGATTTTGTTAACACTGACTCTTTTTATACACACCAGCCAAGTTTGTTAATATAATTTTTTTTAAAATCTTTTTCTCTGTTCCATATTTATTTGCAAAATAATATCTTTGAGAGACTTAAAAACCGCTGCTGTTGTTGTTGGTGTTGTTCTTTTGCGACGATACGGCCTACAGTGACAAAATTTCACAAGGTGCGACATCATTTCACGTGAAGGTTACCTCCTTGCGACGCTATTTTACGAACCTCTGTGTTTAATTTCAACAGTTCTGCAGTTTATCAGAGGAATATCGGGCTTCTGAGGGGTAAATAAATGGAAGTTACCTCTGCAGTCGCTCGTTTAGGTCCAAGCGACCGATGCTTGTTGGCTCAACTTCGCAGTAGCATTGTCATGAGTAACTTGTTTTTAAATTAAATGACAAAAGTTTCTTTTAGATATCGAAATTAAGGCAAGAAATACTCGATCGCATGCAAACACACTTTTAAAGATCGCAACATTTTGCGGTCGTTTTGCAATGAGAGAGCGTAATTTTGCGATGTGAGAAGGAGAGAGGTACACTCTATTTCCCCCCTGTCATAGTATGCTGTCGGACGAAGAAGCACATAGGCCGAGGATTTGTTTGGGTTTAGATTAGGAGGCATGAGCGCTTTCAAATCTGCAAAGATATCTTTTATGTAAATATAATACATAGCATATATATATATCTTTATATCTCTATATATATTTCATAGCGTGGGGGTGTAGGGGGTTTCTGTACAAATAGTATCCCCACTGTCTGGAAATTTAGTGCTTTAAATTCCCACTGTCGCTGTCTTTCTCATTTGTTCTGTCTAATTCCTACTCTGTTCTATCAATCTACTATATTATCTTTTTCTTCACTAGACCAGTCACTTAAATCTACATTTCTTTTTAAAAACTCTTCCGGGACAAAACTTCTCATTTGTGTGTGAGGTCTGTTGTATCAGCTTGGTAATATTGGACGCTTTAATTTCAGACAATTGGTCACTGGGGCTTCCTATGATATTATTATTTGGCAATGTAGGCATTTTATATGTATGTGTTTTGTTGATAATGATAATGAATAATGATATTTGTATTCTATTTTGTTTTTGTAAACGGGGGTTCGATAAATTAGAGTGTAGCCCCAGCGTCCCCTGCGTGGGATGTCTTTATTGTAAAGTGACCGGCTGGTGGCGTGCCTTCAGTGTTACCACTGGGGTTGTTTCAGCAGATCTTTTATGCGGATCATATATATAATTGCTCTGACGGTCTTCGCTCCTGCAGTCACTACCTTCGCCGGCAGTCTCTCTTTATCTTTCTCTCCTTTTCTCTCTCTCTCTCTCCCCTCTCCTTCCCCTCTCTCTCACTCTCTCTCTCCCCCTCTCTCTCTCTAATGTATGCGGTTCATTTACACACACACACACACACACACATACCCGATTGTATTAGCCCATGGGGTACTTCAGTGTGCATGTTTTTGCATAGTCAAAACAATCATCGTTGTGAGGAACTCATAAAACACAGCCTACAAACACACATTTCACATATAATTCAACAAAATTTAAATTTTACTAAGAAAACCGAACCTGTTGATTGACGTAAAAACAAAATTGTTGCAGCAACACAATTACACTAAAACAGTATGACACCTGCTTTCTGAGGTATTATGCATGATGAATATTCATGAGGTGCCTCGCAAAGTACGCAAATAAAACCACACATACACACATTACAATGTGCCTCGCAAAGTATGCAAATAAAACCACACATACACACATTACAATGTTTTTGGTCATTGCAAAAATATCAGTCCCTAATATGTTTAGAAGATGTTTAGGGACTTTAATTTACTTATGAAGAAGAAGATCAACCATATAAAACTTCACTTGGTGCTATTATAGTGTTTATTGTTGATGAAAAGTGTACATTATAATGTTCTTCCACTAACAGCATTTGTTTGAGTCTGTTGCAGCCTGCCATTTCCAAAACAAAGGCGTACCAACTGCTTTGCTGCAGCATGAACACCGGTGTAATTAAACAAATACCAAATGTGAAACCTGTTAAGCAGACTCATAATACGCATGTTAAAGAAGTGAAAGACTGAATAAAATAAACTAATGTTTAAATGCTATTTTGCTAGTTGGTGTAGTGATAACGTTAATGCAATTAAGTTACATATTATTACCTTTATAATGATTGTTTCAAAATGTGATTTAACTCAAAAGAGCAAAGGTTAGTCTAATTGGTAGGGCAATCTCAATGAGACTAATTATTTCGGTGAACCCTTGTACTAACAGCGCATTGAGAAACTTGTCGTTGGAAAGTGTGTTATATAAAAACAATAATTATTAAACAAAGAAAAGCAAAATTGTAGACTTTGGGAACAATATTATAGAGACTGTGGAGGCAAGAGGGAGAGAGAGATGAAACCAAAAAAGATTTTTAAAAAAAAAGAACCACAAGTGAGCAATAACTAAAAGTATATAAAATATAAAACATCTGTCTCCACAGGCTGTTTTTACTCTGTCCAAGCTTTCCGCTTATTTTCTTCATCATGATTATATTGATTAATTTTTTAAAATATTTCTTTCACTTTCTCTTCAAAAATGGTTACATATTATAACATTACTCATTTACTGATATATATATATATATATATATATATATATATATATATATATATATATATATATATATATATATATATATATATATATATATATATATATATATATATATATATCAGACCTGTTTACACCCAAGCAGAACCAAGAGGAATCCAGAAGGGTAAAAAGAGGAATTTGAGAATCTAAAGAGGAATGTCTTTGTCACGCAATTTGGGTCTAAATAGGAATCAAATAATAGACCAAGAAAAGATATTCACTTTAGTTTAAGTTGGTGTTTACTTCTTCTAAATCATCAGTAACACATACAAAAATAAAATAAATAAACTAACAAATTTATACCTTACCTTGTCTGCTTTACTGCTCCTATGCAAGCTAGTACTGAAGCACAAACTGAGTTGGGTGACATGACATGTCTCACACAAGTTAATATCTCAGAGAAGCTTCTTATTATGAAATTTGCAGGTTCAATATCAAGTCAGGTTTCCACTTGAAAATAAATAATTTAAAATACTATTGCCTTTCCTTGGCCATTCCATCTTTGAACACTCCACAAAATGTGACAATGAATAGCAGATAAAAGCAAGTGCGTCATATGTAGTTCAATCCAAACATATAAATGTTCCTTCATGACAGCCTACACATTTAGTCTAATTAACCTGCTAGGCTAACTCAAGTTATATCTATTGCTAGCACAAAATAGATGTAATCCACAAGTCTTGATAATTGCGCCATTCCTGAACGGAAATGCAACATGTATGCCTATATGATTAAACCTGTGCTATCTAAAAACCGAAAATTATACTTTTTTTTGTTCCTCAAGCAGATATTATGCTGAAAACGTAATTTTAGCAGCTGGCAAAGTTGAGTTTGAAGAGGCAACGCGGAATAAGAAATTATTTATTACGCTCAAATCGTAATGTAAACAGGTGTGATATAATGTAGCCTATGTAATAGATTCGTGTCTTTTTTACCTGGGTTTGTGAAGTACCAATATGCAGTATGGGGGACACTGTGTGCATATATTTGTGTGCATTATTTTGTCATATTCCATTGTTACTGTAATTCTGAGTTATGTACATGTTTGTGGCTTCACAATTAAACATAAGTTTTGAGTTCTTAGTGTTTATCTGTTTTTATATTTCTAAGCCGTTTCATTTTTTTTTAAAATATTTCTTTCACTTTCTCTTGAACAAATGGTTCTTTCCACTTCATATTTTGATGTATATTTATAAAAATTTCCTTTGTTGACCTGTTTAATATATATGTAGTGCAATAATGTTGCAAGTTTCAATAGTGTTATTTATTTTGTCATATTCCATTATTACTGTAATTCGGAGTTATGTACATGTTTGCGGCTTCACAATAAAATATAAGTTCTGAGATCTTAGTGTTTAGCTCATATGAATGCATACATACCACACACAAGACGTACACATAAACAATACGTACACATACAGTCTTATTTAGATTTAATACCAGCAAACAAAGACGGTCAACATTGAAAAACAGAATTCAATAGAATGGTTCATTCCTTTTAATTTTGTCACTCAAATTGAAGTACATCATCTTAATAAAACACACATTATAAAGTACAGTATTGTTCATAAGAACTTGCTCTATTCACCTGTCCTATAATGTACTCAAAATTATATCTTGAGCTTCACAAATGTATATATATATATATATATATATATATATATATATATATATATATATATATATATATATATATATATATATATATATATATATATATATATTCCTTTTAATTTTGTCACTCAAACTGAAGTACATAAAATAAAACACGTATTTTGATGTGACGTATTATTCATAAGAAATTGCTCTATTCAACTGTCCTATAATGTACTAATTATATCTTCAGGTTCACAAATCTGTGTAAAATAATAAAATCACAGATTCTAAAAAAAAATATTTCTAAAGCTGTACAAGAAAAGATTTATCTGCACCAGCCAGTGTAGCAGTTGTTTTAATATGAAGTAATGAATGAAATATATACAACACCTACCATTCAAAGACTAGCAACAAAGTGTAAAAAAACCATTTATAAAATATGCCAAAATGGACAGTGCTGCCCATTCAAATGTCACTAAAGTACTGTGTTGTTTTCGCTGAGCTTTTTCCACTTTAGCTTTCTTGTACATTTTGTTAACCTATATTTTGAAACAATTATGGTTCCTTACACTAACAATAAAATAAAACAATGAATAATATTAATTTTGCTCCATGGTCTAATAATGAACAGAAAATTATACATTCAACTTCACAAATCAGTGTAAATTAAACCAAATCAAAGACTCTTGAAACGTACTTCTCCGCTCATCCCCTTTGTTTGTTTTGTTTTAAGCACTGCCATAGCCATTTATTTTTTTCAGATGGTTTTGATCCATTTCATTGGAAATGTATAGAATATAAGAGCCGAGATGCATGCTCATGCCTGATACTCCAAAACTAAACTCTATTAGATGATGCCACCAAAGGAAACAAGTGACCACACAAACTACATGGAGAGCTAAAAGAGAAGCAAGATCATCTTAATATCCTAGCTTCACGTTCAGACTCAAGCAATATCAGAATTACCCCCCTCACGCAGAGGTTCAGAGTCAAGCAATATCAAGATTATCCCCCCACCCTCACGCAGAGGTTCAGACTCAAGCAATATCAAGATTATCCCCTTCACGCACAGGTCCTTTCACGTTATGGATGATTGAGCAGTTGCTGTCATCCAGGAACTCAACACAGACTTGTGTACAATGTCCCAGAGAACCTGTGCGTCCCAAAACTTTGGTCACTCTAGCGAGCTTGATCATAGGCACCTTAGAATCCCTTTTGCAGTTGGAAGTAGAGAAAGAGGAAGGGGTTTTCTAACAGGAATTGCAAGGGCACAATGGGAGGAAGGGGTCCGCTCACCCCAGTTATTACTCCACCCTTACCAACCCTAACCCACCCTTCCCCAACTCCTGTTTTGAAATTTTTTGAAGAAATGGAAAGGGGGTTGTAATTGAAACACAATTTACACTTTATTTTGTTGCAATAACCCATTATTCAGAATTACGTTAAAAACTGTAATTATTATGTTAATGAAGATTTAGCTGGGCAAATAAGGTTAAGAGCAACTGATAGTTATTCATTGCGTACAGAGTCCAGCGGACTGCAAAGAGTCGAATCATGACCATAAAATCATGACCACAACTTGGTTAAAAGAGGACCCGCCCCTGATCCATATGAAAGATCTGCTGAAACAACCCTAGTGGTAACACTGAAGGCACTCCACCAGCCGGTCACTTTACAATAAAGGCATCCCACGCAGGGGACGCTGAGGCTATACTCTAATTATCAAACCCCCGTTTACAAAATCAAAATAGAATACAAACATTATAAAATATCAACAACATAAAATGTCTACATTGCAAAATAATAATATCGTAGGAAGTCCTAGTAACCATTTGGCAGAAAGCATCCAATATTCACAAGCTTATGCAACAGACCCCATACACAAATGGAGAGTTTTGGAAGAGTTTTCAAGAAAAAGGTAAGTGACTGGTCCAGAAGCAGATAGTATAGTAGATTGACAGAACAGAGTAGGAATCAGAAAGAACAAAGGAGAAAGACAATGACAGTGGGAATTTAAAGCACTAAATTTCCAGAAAATGGGGATACTATTTATAATGAAACCCCCGGCACCCCCACGGGGGTCTATAATGATATAAAAATTGGATATTGAGCTTCACAAATCAGTGTAAAATAATAAAAGCACAGATTCTTGAAAAATATTTTAAGTCTTTACAAAGAAAAATGTATCTGCACAAGCCAGTGCAGCATTTGTGTTAATATAAAGTCATGAATGAAATATATACCACACCTTCCATTCAAAGACCAACAACAAAGTGTAAACAATAAGATATGTATAAAACCTGCCAAAATGGCTGAACTACAGCTTTGTTTTCCCTCAGCTTTTTCCATTTTATCTTAGCTCTCTTGTACATTTTGTCTACCTATATCTTTCAACAATATGGTTCTTTACACATAACAATAAAACAAAACATATAACGAATAATAATAATTGTGAAAACAAACTTGCTCCGCAGTCTTATAATGAACGGAGAAATATACATTCACCTCCACAAATCAGTGTCAAATATAACCAAATCAAAAATTCTAGAAATGTACATCCAAAAGTATTTTTAAGCTTTAAAAAACTCAGATTCATCTGCACAAGTTGACGTAACAGTAGGCATCTAAAACTGAGCTTGTTCTTTTTTTTCACATTTAAGGATGTTATATATATATATATACTATAGGATACAAAGCCAGTGCAATGTTAAACTTTAAAAAATGAATTTGCTAATTTGATATGGTTGTAATATTGTCAAGCACAAATGTCTGCCTCTCCCGTCTGTCTCCATTCACCCCAGTCACTACACCACCACCCGTAAGTTTAACGCATGTTACATTGTATTTTGTTGTAATCTACATTTCTTCAGAATTACGCTAAAACCTGTAATGTTATAATATGTTAATGTAGGTTTAGGTGGGGATATAAGATTAAGAGCAATTGATAATTAGTTATTCATTACATACATGGTCCAGCGGACTACAAAGAGCTGAATCAGGACCACAACTAGGTTGAAAGAGGACTCGCCCCTGATTTATATAAAAATCTGCTGAAACAACTGTAGTGGTAAAACTGAAGGCACCCCACAAGCCTGTCACTTTACAATAAAGGAGTCCCACGCAGGGGACGCTGAGGCTATACTCTAATTTATGAAACCCCCGTTTAAAAAAACAAAATAGAATGCAAACATCAATATAAATTTTCAACAAAACACATACATATACAATGCTTACATTGCTAAATATATAATAATAATATATTTGAAAGCCCTACTGAACATTTGGCAGAAAGAATGCAATATTCTCAAGCTGACCCAACAGACCCCATACTCAAATGAGGAGTTTTGGAGGGGGAGGAGGGGGAGGGTGGTGGTCACACATCAGTTACATTATTATTGCTTTAGGTCCAGCGGACTCTTCCGAGCCAAATCAGGACCGGACAACCACTGATCCACATAACAGATCTGCTGAAACAACCCTAGTGGTAAAACCGAAAGCTCTCCACCAGCCAGTCACTTTACAATAAAGACATCCCATGCAGGGGGACGGCTGAGGCTTCACCCCAACTTATCGAACCCCCATTTACAAAAACAAAATAGAATACAAACATCATTATAAATTATCAACAAAACACATACATATAAAATGCCTACATTGCTAAATAATAACATCATAGGAAGCCCTAGTGACCACCTGGCAGAAAGCGTCCAATATTCCCAAGCTGATCCAACAGACCTCATACACAAACTAGAGTCTTGTCCCGGAAGAGTTTTCAAGAAAAAAGGTAGGAGACTGGTCTAGCGAAGAAGACTGAAACCCTCGGCACCCCAACGGGAGTTCACACATCAGTGTAAATCAATCTAAATACAGAATTTTGAAATATACCTATTCATTCATCTTTCTCCTAAGCATATGTGTCCCTTTGCACAAATTCTGTACAAGTTCTCTGGCAATCAAAACAATCGTTCTGCAAATTACCTGTACATAGACTTCCAATAATTGGACTTCCGATAATTGACCACACACATAACAATGCCATCACTCATAGTCATACATGTATTTGAATATGAAGTAATAAATCATGACTACCTGCAGCACTTAGCAACATCCATATCAGATAAAATAGTCAGTATGATGATAGAAAAATCATTTCATCGTTTCTGAAGCCTTAAAATTCTGACTTCACGTTCCCTTTTCTCAATTTCATTTCGAACAGTGCATTCGATTTTCAGCCAAGACTTCCCTGCAAGAAAATGTTCGTTGTTCAACACACTTTCACATTCTGCTTTTCTAGGAACTTGCAAACTTTCTATCTGTGCTTTAAAGTGCTTTTTAACTGCTTTCATCTGATCACTTGTCATAAAGTCTTTATTTTGCAAAGACTTCTTCCCTGCGCCTCCATTCTTGGTGGATATTCTGTCATTTCTGCTTTTTGGACTTTTTGTTTGCACAAACAGCTTGCAGGAAGATGACGAAGAGCCAGGGAGTGGTGTTGGAGGATCAGATGTCTTCAATGGAGTGAGAGACGGTGGTGCTGCTGTTGATGAGACAGGAAGTGGTGTTGGAGGATCAGATGTCTTCAATGGAGTGAGAGACGATGGCACTGCTGTTGATGAGACAGGAATTGCTGCTGGTGGATCAGATGTTACCATCGAAGTGAGAGACATTGGTGCTGCTGGCTTGTATTTAACCCCTGGCACACAAGAAAATAAACAATTAAAAAAAAGTTAAAAATAAATTCTCTCTCTCTCTCTCTCTCTCTCTCTCTCTCTCTCTCTCTCTCTCTCTCTCTCTCTCTCTCTCTCTCTCTCTCTCTCTCTCTATATATATATATATGTCTCATAAAAGATCACTGACCTGCACAACAACTTTCTGTGTTCGCACTGTGCGCCCAAAGGCTGCTGGTGGGCGCCTCTGTCGGCTTGAGTTAGATCCTGTATTGACCAGCGCCTTGAGCAGCTCTTGAACGCTTAATGTAAATTATATATATAAAACCACTCTCTTTAAAAATGTATTGACCCCGTTTGAATGCGTGTACATGTGTGGATTGTAATACGTCCCATCCTGTGGGAACAAATGATGTCAAGTATACATGAATAATGCAGAATAATAATCTAGCATCATTTTATAAAAATGAAATACATTATATTTGTTGTTTAATATATCACACTGTTTAACAGATTGTGGGACAAATAAGAAAACAATATAGCTAGAATAAAAAATCAAGCACATAGCAACTAATAGTGACCAGTCTCCCGTCTTTTTTGTTTTCAGGTAGGGTGCAAAATAATAATGTAAAACAAAATCCATGTCAAGCTAAAAGTGGAAACATTCTTTTAATTAGTCACTCGAATTGAGCAAACCTCTGATTAGATTATATATATTCTCTTCATTTAAAAAGTAAAAAGTATTACATACCTTCTGAGGCTGACAATTCTGCTATTTCTTCCAAATCACTGTCACTGCCTTCTCCGGACACGCTGCCGCTGGTAAATAAAAGCAAATTTTAAGGTACACCATTTGAAGTGCAGCTTAAACTGGACAATACAGATTGGTTTTATGAATTAGTTTTGGAGGGCAAGTGTACAAAACCTAGCCTAAACTAGGCCTATTAGTCATATAATTATTAGCAATGGACACTTCTGAGACACAGCCAATCCTAATAATCGTCAAACTATAGAATAGTATAGCTGGCATCATATCCTGTTAAACCTCTTACCCTCTTGATAACGTGCTTGGAGCACACTTATTTGAAACTTTGATCGGAACATCAGGCATCAACCACCTGAAAAAAATGTTGCCTATTCCCAATTTGCAGATCAGTGGAATACATTTTGGAAGCTAGAAACCAACAGTGGCAATTTCATTTGGCAGACTGTTCCACATATTAGTGATTCTATTGGCAACTAAGTGCTTGTATAATAATGTTAGTATTAACAGTCCTCTTAACCAGTTCAAAATTGTGACCAATGTTAGGGTACCTCCAACTTTTGTTAGTACTGTACTTGTGGATTTAGCGCACACTAGGACTGTTCTCTGCCATCTCTGGTCATCCCGGATTGTGCTCTATTGTCTGGTTAGTCAGACGATGCGCCAAAGGGCTTGTCTTAATTGGAAGGTTCGTGAAGGTTCAAAAACTTGTTTTCCAATATGTCAGATTTCAATTTTTTTTTCTTCCAAAAAGCTTCAGCAACCTTTGTTTGGGACCTGAGAACCTCGAAAACAAGTTTTTGAACCTTCACGAAACTTGAAGTTAAGACAGGTCATTAGGCAGCAAGCGGGCACCTCGAGTTAGATCCTGTTAGATTCTATATCTTTTAAGCTAAAAATAGCGCTTTATAAGAAACATACAATAATATAAAAAAAATCAATAAAATGATAACTACATTAATTGTCAGTAGACTGCATATCTCACCTGCACTTGCGCCCTTAAATGCAGGACAGGTGTTAAGATTACGGTTCAGCCACTTCAGGTGAAGACAGATGTTCGCCTGCAGACACTCCGGAAAACTCTTCAGCACCTGTTAAAGAAATAATAAAAATACTTATACTACTACTACTACTTATTTGCACTTCAATGCCAATAATTCAGAAACTATTTAAGATGCAACCAACATTTTTGGTGTGTAGATAGATAGATGACATTGTAATCTTTACAGACATCAGTAAAATTCAGTGTAATCATGTTTTTTGAACTAACTTTACACACAATCATAAAACTTGGCAGAAAGACTCCTGAGACCATGATGTAAAGAAATACAAGTATTATTACAAAGATATAATTAGAATATATTTGTGTTATTATTATTAATATTATTATTATTAATTTTATAACCTTGTTGCAATGTTCTGTGTAAGATTTGTTGACTTGGCTAGATCAGATCACTTTGTATTATCATGATTTATTTAGCTTGACACAATGGCATTAATGGTAAATTGTATGTTAGTTGTTCAGTCATTTAACGTTTAATACTCAAGCTAAGCCAACCACTAATTACATAATAAGTGTTATAATAAAAGAAACGTATACAGCATTACAAGAAGGGGAATTTTACAGACCAAAAACTATCGATTAAACATTGTAGCAGACGACACTTCCTATGCATTTCCGGTAAACGGTACGCGAATATTTTGCTAAATTATCAACATACCACACCATAAACTCATTACAATTTACCAGAAACTGGTCAATCCAAGACTGTAGTTGATGCTTATCCTTAACTGTATAATAATGGCACTGATTTTATCGAAAATCATAGCAAAGTCCAACCAGGTCAAAGCACAATTTTCACTAGTAGCAGCCATGACCTTCAAAGTCACGTGTTATAGGTTCTCGTCTTTCATTAGTTGAGTAGCCTACTACATAGAATGTAAACATGCCAGTTATCTTGCTACTAGTAATTTTGTTTCAACAAAAAATAAAAACTGAAAATTATCTAAACTAGAAAAAGGTGCCCTAAACTAACATAGTAACGTAGTGATCTACATGACGATTGTGGTTACTTATCAGGAAAAAGAAAAAACTCGTGCACAGGAACGAACCGAAACCAACAATTGAGCAGACGCCACAAGGGAAAACTTAAAAATTCATCAGTAAATGCATAACAGTATATTTGCCATTTATATTTTTCATGAAAAGCTTTGGTCCATGCTCCTAGCTAATTTACCCCAAACTTCAGTATTTCAACATCTCAGTGCAGCAAGTTTCTTTAACATATATTATGGCTGCCAGCAACAAAGAAGAAGAAGAAGAAGATGGCTGCCAACAACGGACTTCACAGCCTGTGATGGGCTGTAGCCTATTTACTCAACAGTATGACTCGCTTCCTTGGTATTGTTCCCCCATTATTATAATGTCAGTGGCCGGGGTGTAATGCAACAGGGATGCATGGTTACATAAATAAATAAATCAATCAATCATGGTTACATAAATCAATCAATCAATCAATATAACACAACATGAACTAAAAGAACAACTTACCTTCACAACATCTTTCCACACAATGGCGGGCTCCATCTCATGGCTTATTCAAACCGGAAACGGATCTTATGCATAATTAAGGGTCAGTCCCAATTTCAGCCAATGAAATTGTCTCATGACGTCACCTCATTATCTTCCCAGCGAAAGCTCGAAAGAGTCCAAAATGTGTGTAAAGTGTGTGCGTACACACAAACGGCAGAACAGCGTCTTTTTGGGGGAGTCGCTAAAATTGCACAGGGGAGAGAAGGATAGCATCAGGAAGCAGGTTTTGGGGTTTGCCTTGTGGAGTAACGGGAAAAAGTTCCCCACAAAAAAAAGGTAACTCACTACCAACTTGGCAAGTCTCAATTTGTCCCCCACAACCCCCTACTTTCAAACACACACACACACACACACACACACACACACACACACCCCTACTCCTTGCGCTTTAGCGGAGTCTAATCAACTTTCCCTCCCTCTCTAGAACGTGCAAAGACAGAGCGAAGGGAACGCGATTAGCATTTGGAAAGAATATTATTTTTCTCTTCTGTAACAGCAGAGTGGTGGGTTTCACGATGCCGAATAAAGAGAGATAGAGAGCCGTGAGCGTCTTGACACACAGGCAGGGTAAGTTCACCATGCTGCCAGGGCTCGTGACAGTGCACTCAGTAATAGGCATAACGTCAGAAACTGTACTTGCTCATTGCGAAGGGTGTGCACTCATATGTAGATACATGGACGTATATATAGAGTGCCTCTGAGCAGGGGTCCTCTCTAAGTAATAAAATAAAGTATGAAAGAAGAACACCTTCCTACTTAAATGTCACCCGATAGACCCCATCTTTAATAAGGTATCGTGCAGAGCAACTGTAGTGTAAAGGTAAAGATTTTCCTCAGCAGCACACCACCATTCAAACACCATTAAGAGTTATACAATTCATTTGCTTATGGACATGCATTCGTCTACAACCATATGGAAATAGATTTGGCAAACATTCATTCAAAAAGGGACACTTAATCTTGTTTCGTGACCTCTGTTGATGGCAAAGGATGTGCATTTAATATTTAAAAATACACAGAAATTACGCACGATCAGAACGATGGCACGGCAGGTTTTGGGAATAAATGAAATGAAATAAATTGTTCTTACATAGCACATCCAAGTTCATAGAACTCGGTTTATACTCTTATCCGGAGGGAACTAGTTGCGTAGGTGCGACAATTAAGCTGCAGGCATCTCTACTCCCCCCCTCCCCCAACCCCATTGCGATTTACTCCGCCATGACCCGCTAGCTTGTAACGGCAACGCGAGTGCTGACAGGTTCGTTTTATGCGCTCCAGTTGATCACTCGCGTCATTCCAGGGACGTCAACTCGCAGACACCGTCACACGGAACCAGCCAATCATGCCGGTTGGTTCTAGTCGCTCCGCCAATCGGAAGCTATAACCGATACCACAAAAGCAAAGAAATCAAAAAACAACATGGCGGCGAACCCGGTTCCGGTTAATTTCATCGAGAGCGCGATGAGGCATTGGGTCGCCATTACCGAGGTGTTAGTGGCGGGAAATTGGTCGGCACTTGTTGTGATTTGATATATATCAAATAAATGACCCATAACTACCCATTAATATACAGTCGCACTTCCCGTTTTCCCTATTTGCCAGGTCTCCTCTCTCCCAAACAAATATGTATTAACATTATTTAACTAATTTATTTTCCACATAATTATGAGGGCGAATTCCGAATTGATTTCCCAAAGAAAGCACAACAGTCATAGCGCAGTTTCACTCGGAGCAAGATTTATCCCAGTGAGGTTCGGCAGGCCAAAACTGCTCTAAATTGGTTACTGTATAAATCATTTATATGAATGAATAATTATTAGTATTTGCCACGCTTTCTTAGCGCTAAAATCTGATAATTAGCCTACAAATATCATGATATAATTACAATTATCAAGAGATAATTACAATTATCAAGAGATAATTACAATTATCAAGAGATAATTGCAATTATCAAGAGATAATTACAAGTATCACTGAAAGTATAAATATCAACTTAATACTGATAAGCATGCGCGGCCCGATGCAAAAATATATGTAAAAGACATACGGCCAACGTGCATTCGCTTACTCCGCACCTAAGCAGTGGAATTCCCTTCCCTCCCATATCCGCAACATACAATCAACACAAGCATTCAAAAAGGCCCTCAAAACCCACCTCTTCAAACTGCATTATTCAGATTGATTTGTATCCCGCTGCCATTCTCTCATCTTTTGTCTATGTCTGATCCGTAAGTGTATACACGGCTGTAAATATTTATACTGTTTTTCTTCCTGGGCCTAACCGGGCATATAAATAGCTGTGAATAGGTTTTTGCTATTCTATTTCTGTCTTTTTTGTCACTTGTGTACATAGTTGTAAATAGTCTATTTTTGTCTTTTTTGTAATTTATGTACATAGTTGTAAATAGTCTGTACCTTACTGGTTCCGTCTTTTGGTGTATTGTAGCAAAAGTGATGTGTTATCGAGTGCATGTATGTAAGCTATATGTAATGACTATGTAAAGCGTGGTGAGTCTGGTCATAGGCTGGAGTACCCGCTATATAAAAATCCGTTATTATTATTATTATTATTATTATTATTATTATTATTATTATTATTATTATTATTATTATTATTATTATTATTATAAAAATCAATTGTGCAATTATAGTTTCTTCTTCTTCTTCTTCATCTTCTTCTTCTCCAGGCCAGAACTGCTCAACATTAGCCACTGTATAAAACATTTTCATGTTTTATTTTGTAAATCTATATTGCAATTATGGTTTCTTCTTCTTCTTCTTCTTCTTCTTCTTCTTCTTCTTCTTCTTCTTCTTCTTCTTCTTTTCTTCTCATACATGATTAATTTTGATTGACTCAAAAAAAAAAAAAAAAAAAAAAAAACGACCAATGTATTTTTTTAAAATGATACGTCCTGAAACTTGTTTTCATAGAATGATTCTCTGTAATTGAATCTGTGTTAACTTGTTTGTGTATTTTGGGGTGATCCTTACGATCGAGTGCGTGATAGAGTAGGATGATTTAGCGACGTTTGGGAAAGGGGGTGGATGAGGGGGTGGTGAGTGGTAGGAGGGATTTCCGCATGTCGAGCAGCAGGCGTGGCTGATTCCGTAACTCTCTCCCCCTCCCTCCCCCCACCCCCCTCCTTGCTTTCACCACTCTCCCTACACTGATCACAAAATACCTTAGACTTCTAAAGCCCCATATTTATGCCGTCTTACGGGTACGCATGTTGTAATTATGGAACCATGCAGTGCAATGCAAGTCGACGACGACGACGACGATGACGATGATGATGAGAATGGTGTTGTTGTTGATGATGATGATGATGATGATGATGATGATGATGATGATAATGATGGTGATGATGATGATGGTGATGATGATAAGATGATGATGATGATGATGATGATGATGATGATGATGATGATGATGATGATGATGATGATGATGATGATGATGGGAAAACTGTTTAATAGGGAAATGTTGTCTCGATGGAGAAATGGACAAGATGTGTTTAAATTACTGAGTGAGAATATATAGCGAAGTTGTTATGTTCTCGTTTAGGATGATGAAAACGATGGAATTACAGACGAGAAAATCCACAGTCGGTTAGATTGGATATGGATGATGTATTCACAGACTGTTAGATTGGATAGGGATGATGTATATCAAGTTCCACCCTTCTTTACAGAACTGTAAAGTAAGTTCGCGGCACAATGTAAACGAGGTTTAAGATTTTCTGTTGCGTGAAAATCATTTCCTAAAGTATTGTGAAGTTTTTGGGGTTTCTTTCTCAAGCGATGCCTTTGAGGTATTCTTTCATCTTTTTCTGTAGTCCTTCTGTACTGACATGCGAGGACAAAACAAAGCAAGTCCAGCTACTCTAGATGTGGACAATAGACATTTCACGTGTTGATGATGTGCTTTGTGTTTTGGTGACTTTCTTGTCTGGATCTGAGCAATGTCAGGCAAGACACTCGACTAGACTTTTAACAGACAGCACCAGGGATGCGTTTCATTGTGATCTATAGGAGACTAAGCCATTTCTCTATTGCCTTTCTCTTTGGTTTTTACATGGATGTGTTTTACTATGCAATTTATTCCCACGACATTATAACTCCCCCAGTCATCTTCTTCCTAGCCTCTTATAAGTGTATTCATCATCATCAGATCCATTCAGTAAATTTTTTGCTTGAAACCCTTACATCCGAAACTATGATGGCAGGACTATGGACAAGCTACGTTCGTCGACAAAGAAGAAGAAGAACACGAAGCAACGAGCTTAACCCGTAAATGTTCAATGTCATTTTGGGTTTCGGAGGGTGGGAGGGAATGCGGTTGATGGACGGGGAGTATAGGCGCAGGTTGTCAGGTACACGGGGTAGAGGGAGAGGGGAAGGAGGCTGAGTACTTTTAGAAAAATAAAAGGGAGAAGAGCAGAGTAATGACAGGTCGGTCGGGCTCCGTTCAGAATCGACACTGCACGGTCTAGTTCAATCGGAAATAAGGGGGAGTTCCATTGACAAGGCACCGGGATCCTTCACTAATGTGGGCCGCCCGCCCGCGGGAAGTCTGATGATTGAATGCAGAATGCTACCACTCTTTTAGATCTGATTGCAGCAATTCCCATCGCCAGCAGTAATAATAGCTAAATAGAGTTCATCAATGGAATGGTTTTAGTAATACGATTTAGTGATATTCTTTTGGATAAGAGTTTTATCCGATTCCAAGTCTGTGCACGCACACATTCCATCGCACGGAATTTAAAGATCCTGAAGCTGGTGTTCTAGATGGATGAGTGCCATCAGGCAAATACAGCCAGCAAGCACTGGCGTGTCTTCGTATGAACTATTTACAGTATAAGAACCTCGCCGTACATTACAAGTGTATGTAGAAAGCAAATGTATCGCGCAGAATCTAAAAGAAGTAAGCTTACATACATCATTGTCGATTAAAATGTCAAAGTGATGCCTTTGCTATAGCGATGCTGTTGGCACACTATTGTCATAGTAGATGACAGATTACTAGAAGTGTAAAGGTTTCTGGGTTACTTGGATGCCGAGATCAACTGCGAGCAATAAGGAGACGGAAGGAAAGTAGCAAGGACGGGCGATTAAATGTTGTGTTACATACAGGTCTATGCCAATGGTCGACTGCAGTTATCTCACACAGTGAGGCTGACTAAGTAAGGCTCCATCTTAGACATGAATCACATCGTCTTCACACACAAAAATATAAACAATTATTAACAAGATAACAATTCGAACAAAGCAAAACTATTAGCTAAAAACTCCTATTCTGGTTCTTATAATCTATAGCATTAATTAACCTTCTCACTGAATTCAACATACACAAAGTGTACACACATGCAATACCGAATTCACGCATTCCGTACCCTCGAATCGACCTTGCCGCCGCCGCCGCCAAACCCCGCAACCAGTCACCGACCCTGCACATGTACAAATTCGGCAACAGATCCAGCCATCTCACCTGATCACACAAACGTCGGGAAATACATAAACTCTGACCGCACGCTTTCATCTGAATCGCCGACCCCGTTAAACCAGCCTCGAGATGCGCGAAATCAGTAGGCGTAAGTATCGCTACAAACTCCCCGCATAAGGATACACGGTATACAGTAATAATCCCTGTCGATATTATTCGATCTCTGTTTGAGATAATTATGATGGCACAATTAACACAAAGACCTAACTGCAGCCAGCGAAATAAAATATATCGAACGGTGTTACACTCCGTTTGATGATGGTGTTTTTCTTTATCAGTATTTGATTCAGCCCCGATGCTGAAGTCCTGATAAGGTGTAACTCAGATTCGTTTATTCACACAGCCTGCTCAATCAGCATACAAGTCACAAAGTCGACGTATGAAGTTTTCCACTTTTATTCAGCACACATCAACAACTGCATACAATTCTCAACTCAACTCAACAACTTTCACAGCAACTTTTTTCACAACACACAAAGCATCGAATGTATAATTTTTTCTATCCTTCGAGATGACGACAGTTTGTTCTAGAAATGACGCATTACAACTAACCAATCAGAATTAAAGATCGTCATCACTGACTTACGTCATTCATCTCTCCACACATACCCCGAACCTTCTCTTACTTCGACAATCATCCCGAAACTTCGATCGATAGTAAACAAGGAGATCCAGAGTATTCTCTAACAATATCGACCAACGAAAATTATCCACGTTATACAAAGCCTCTCCTAACAACAATGCAAACTCAAATCAAAGGTAAATAAACTCTATTATTGAATACTTTGCAAAACGAAACGATTAGATCTATCGTGCGCGCTTTAGACACACTTTCGTTCGTTTCAACGTAACAAACGGTAAGTTACTAAAACATCCGATCATTCAAAAACTATTTAGATCTAGCATCTGGACTATCTTTCTCTCTTGATTCACTTCTTTTAATTTAATATTTCCTTACTCTTTCCAGTTTCCCATTTCTTTTCTTTAATGTCTTTCATTGTTTCTTTTTTTTTTCTTTCTTTTATTTTCCCCCCATATATCATATCTATATCGGCGTTCGTCTTCCCATCATTTGCCCACTAAACTCTTCCTCTCCCTTATTCGTTTCCTTGTGGGGCCGGGTAGCTCAGTTGGTAAGAGCGTCTTGCTAGTAACCGAAAGGTCGCTGGTTCGAATCCCGGATTGGTCAACGTGTGATCATATTATTTTCCCCTTTACCAACAACTGGCCCGCTGGTGTCAGTATAAATCGGTCCAGTAGTCACCTATATGCGAAAGTGTCGTGTGACTATAATCTACATACAAACAAACAAACTTCGTTTCCTCCCTCTTCCCCCCCCCCCCCACCCCTCTCCCCTCCATACCCATTTTTTTTCTTTTCATCTCTTCCGCCTGTTATTTTTTCGTCACATGCTAGCAGTGCAGACCTATAATTTGAACGTGAGCCAGTGGCCGAAACTCAAATCAGACGATCACCATGATTCTCTGTGTCCACATTTTGAACCCTCTGGCTTCTCCCCCCGACCTCACCTGCTCGTTTCAACCTCAATTTACTCTCCTCTTCTTCTATTATCGTCCTATTCTCTGCATGTTAGTCCAGTAATATGAAACTGAGCGTCCGCTGCGCGAAAACCGATTATGATGGATGCGGTACGTACTGCCAGAGACGGGTGAACATTCCGGGTATCAATAAGAGAGCAGCAGCCTTTGCGTACTATCTGTAAACGACGTTCCAATTATATACCTATTACGATCATGCTAGCTGATTCATTTGAACTAGAGGTGAGGCAAGGCAGTGCAAATCTGTGCCAATCATCACTAAGCATGCAGAGTTATCCATACGCAGACTCCAGCCTCTATTTATCCTCGCAATTACGAATTTTCCGTTGTGTACTCTGTGACGTGGGTTTTTATTGTTGCTGGACTCTGCACAATGGAATGCTATTACCCACTCGTCTTTAGTCTATGGGGATCGCTAGTAATCTCCCTTTGACTTAACTTAATACATTTATTTGTTTAGCTCGGTCTGTGTTAAGGCTGGGGTACAGAGATAGATAGAAAAATGGTAAACAATCACTGTCACACTAGCTTTCACACGGCTATGCAACATAAGTAGTCCAGCCACTTGATAACAGTAAATATCACACATTTATTTCCTCTACTCTATAAACGATCTTCGAAGTACGAAACTAACTTAAAAGTTCAAATGTCACTGCGAATGGTTCGCTCTTGAGAGTTCTAGGCAGCTACTTTATCTTCATCGGGCACTGGATACTTTCTGCCCTAATGGTCAGAGTTCTTGAAGAATGGACTACTGTGGTCCAGTGATACCAGTTTTAGTGCACTGTTTCGAGGGGCACTTAACTGTGTGGTTGATGCGCTGCGTTGTGGTTGCTTCCTTGATATGCTGTGTTGTGGTGGAGTCTTCTCCATGTGGCTAGACTGGTGGGCTCTCTTAGCTCAGTGCTTTAGAGGCCTCTGCAGACCAACTTTCAGCGACGACTTGTTCTTGTCCTTCGCCGAGTTGGGCTCACAATACAATGCCTGCTTATCTGTAACATATGAGACGAAATTCTGCACAACCCTGTATAATAGGTGTTTGTAGAGCATCTCACTGAAGGCCGAAGTAGCCCTCAGTGATTAGCTCCACATCTCTATATATATGAGCGACAAACATTCTGCTAAGGGACCTAAAGCAATAATCATGTAATGTAATTCTGCTAAGTCCGTGGTCCACTGGAATCTCCACTCTAATTTCCTATACATATATAAATATAACTCATGGCTAACTATACACATAGAGAAAGAATTAATATTACACACATTCTCTGGTACAGCCACTGGTCTGTAAGCATACATATAGGTTAAACAACAGTGGTTCGTCAGGTATACAACATGGCGTTGGCCGGTCGTATTCGCCACAAGGTCAGGAGGTCAGGCCACGTTGCACTAACAATTCAATTCTAAGCATAGCAAATTTCACAAACATAATTCAACAATAATATAAATACATCATGATGAAACAAAAGTATGTTCATTTACCTTTTTGACAATGTCAGGCCGTGGCTAACTTAATTGAATTCGGTTTTCAAACAAGCCCTGCTTCCTAAGTCTGCTCAGGAGAGAGATTTCTGTCAGAGCGTAACTGTGTACTGCTCGGCGTTTGACGTAGACTGAATCCTCTAGCTCTCTGCTTGAATCAGCCAGAACTGGTTCTACCTAATCTAGCTGTGTTCCCATTGGATGTAAAATCTGATTGGACGTAAAATCGACTCTATCCTTAAGCTGGATGATTCACTACACTGTGCGGGCGTCACTATACAACTGTGTTACACTGACTAAACAAGGCAAAAGCTTAAGGGTGTGTTTAAATCTGGGCTCTTGTTACATACTCCCTACGGAACTTATATATCTACATGAAGCCTGGTATTACATTCCGTGATGAAGCGTTCGAGGCGGTAGGTCTCGGAACACTTTAGACGGGCGTCATCAACGCTTATGACGATGATGATGATGATAAAGGCGGTGACGATTCAATCCCAAAATCGATGATGCCGTTGATAATGTTTATGGCAATAAAGATGCCGATGGAAACTACTCCTGAAATGAGACTTCGGTAGTCACTTTTCTTGTTACAGCCTGTGACGGTGGGTTTATTGTTGCTGGGCTCTGCACAATGGACTGCTATTACCCACACGTCTTAGTCGATGGGGATCGCTAGTAATCTCCCTTTGACTTCACTTAATACGTTTATTTGTTTAGCTCGGTCTGTGTTTAGGCTGGGGTACAGAGATAGATAGAAAAATGGTAAAAGATCACTGTCACACTAGCTTTCACACGGCTATGAATCATATGTAGTCCAGCCACTTGAGAACAGTAAAAATCACACATTTATTTCTTCTACTCTATACACGATCTTTGAAGTACGAAACTAACTTAAAAGTTCAATTGTCAATGCGAATGGTTCGCTCGCTGATAACCTAGGCAGCTACTTTATCTTCATCGGGCACTGGCTTTTTTCTGCCTTAAGGGTCAGCGTTTTTGAAGAGTGGACTACTGTGGTCGCGTTTATACAGAGTTTTAGTGCACTTAGCAAAGATGCACTTAACTTCGTTGTTGAAGTGCTGCGTTGAGGTCGCTTCGGGGACAATCTGTGTTGTCGTGGCTTGTGTTCGACGGGTGGACTATCTGCGCACAATGCTGTAGATGCCTCGGCAGCCAACTCTAAGCGTCGATTAGGTTCTGTCCTTTGCTGAGTTGGGCTCACGATATAACGCCTGCTCATCTGTAACATATGAGACGAAATTCTGCACAACCCTGTTTAATAGGTCTGTGCAGAGCGTCTCACTGAAGGTCAAAGTAGCCATCAGTGATAGCTCCACATCTCTATACATAAGCGACAAACATTCTGCTAAGTCTGTGGTCCACTGGAATCTCCACTCTAATTTCCTATACATATATAAATATAAATCGTGGATAAATATACACATAGAGAAATAATACTATCATAAACATTCTCAGGTACAGCCACTGGTCTGCAAGCATACATATAGGTTAAACAACAGTGGTTCTGTCAGGGATACAACATGGCGTCGACCGGTCATGCTTGCCTTGTGGTCAGATTCTTCCACGTGGTCACGCAAAGTCAGACTAACAATTCAATTCTATGCATAGCAAATTCCACAAACATAATTCAACAATAATATAAATACATCACGATGAAACAGAAGTATGTTCATTTACCTGTTTGACAATGTCAGGCTGTGGCTACTTAATTGAATTCGAATATTTAACAAGTACTGCTGTCTAATCTTCTCAGGAGAGATTCTGTCAGAGAGTACTGTGTACTCCTCAGTATTTCAAACTAGACTGACCCTCTACCTGGCTTTGCCTGAATCGGCCAGAACTGGTTCTACCCACTCTACCTGTGTTCTATTGGATGAAAATCCCGATCTAACGTACGCTGCGATGATGTCACTACATGGCTCGCGTCAAGTTCACAGTGTGTGTACACCTTAGTAATACCTTAATCGTCTGCTATAGACTACCAGTAACCTTCTAAGTTTTACTACTGACTAAACAAGCAAAATCTTAAAAGCAGTGGAAACGGGGCTCTCGTTACACAGCGGCTACTCTGCCGTAACTGCCGTTATAAAATCAATGCATTTGGTTCCACGATGACCGGATTAGATGTTGATATTGTATCGTTTATGTTGTCAGCTACCTCCATTAATATTTTGTGCTTAACAGCACCTTATAAAACATAACATGGAACTGATTTTCGATTTTGAAACTTTGTCCATTTTTATCGGAAAATTCTGGGCCTCCTCCCCTGGCGATTGGGCGTAGTCGCAGCCTGTGGCGCACCCAAACTCAATCTACCTAATATTAGTTGTGGGGTTTTTTTGTGTGGAAATTTTGCTTGGGAGTACCCAAACCGGAGTACCCGGAGAAAACCCCAGAGACGTTGCCTGTGTCGAAAGTAAATAATATTGGGAGAAACATAACGCCCAGATGCTGGATCGATCCCACACCTGTCAGGCGCCATTGGTTTCTAGCCTGTGGACAAGGCAAGTTAGTTCCGCCTTAGACCACTCGGCTACAATGCTGCACTTCTGCTAATGTTTATAGTTAAAGTAAATCTGACGGCATTTTGTTTTCACACTGTTACACTAAAAAGAATGATCATAGAAGAGTTTGGTAATTTAATTCATGTTAATGAGGAAGAAGCTCTCCGATGAATGTGTAAGCAGCTTAACAATAATTGAGCTCACAGGTAACGTCATGGGCCTCCAGTGCAGTGATTGAGCTTCACTTCCGACTACAGGCACATCATTGTTTCCTTTGCGTTTGTTTGAGGTTCGCCTGTGCCTGTATTCTATTTCTAAGGGAGATGAACTATTTATTGGTATGTAACGACCATTTTGGAATGCCCGGGCACGATGTTTAGATTCTACATTTTGCAAATATTAAACACAAGTAAGTATATATATTTTATTATGACCTAAATAATAGTCATCTCTTAACAGCGTGAATAATAGAGTTGTATACGTTTTCTTCCTCCGCAATTTTGATAATAGAACTAAGACTCAAGTTTAACTGAAATTCTTCAGTCCTATGTCTGTCTCTGTCTGCCTGGCTTCTCTTCTCTTGTCTTCTCTTCTCTTGTCTTCTCTTCTCTCTCTCTCTCTCTTTCTCTCTCTCTCTCTCTCTCTCTCTCTCTCTCTCTCTCTCTCTCTCTCTCTCTCTCTCTCTCTCTCTCTCTCTCTCTCTCTCTCTTTCTCTCTCTCTCTCCCCCTCTCCCTGTCACCTTCTTTTTTCCTCTCTACTCTTTCCGACTCCAATTTCAGAGATTCAAAATCTCAGATGCTTTTATCTTTGGGTCATATTTCGTCCCCATGTTTTGCGTGTTACCTGGTGTAAAATGATTACCCAAACCACACCCACCTCTCTCTCCCTCCCTCCCTTCCTACCTCCCTCTCTCTCTTTCTTTCATTCCCTTCTTTCTCTCCTACCTTCCCTCAATTTCAGAGTGTCTTCCACGTTTCCAAGGCTTCGCGTGTCCGTGGCATAAGATTGAAAACTGTTCCGTGTGCCAGACGATGATGGACTGGTTTGTTGACGGGTCCCTAAGTCCTGTACTGATTGTTCAACCTTTTTCTCCTCTGTCATGTCCAGGATCCGTTTGCCCAGACATTTCTTTCATAATCTCTCCAACTGTTGTCGCGAACGCACACACGCTCTCGTTCGCGAGGGAGAGCGCGCACAGGCACACGGACACAGACAGACACACACACACGCACACACACACACACACGCGATCTAAATGGCTTAAAACTCAAGCACAAGCACAGCCTCAATCACTCAAATACAATCCACACACACACACACACACACACACACACACACACACACACACACACACACACACACACACACACACATACTTGCGCAGACACCGTTATTTGGACTTTCTTCTATCGCCACATACGTTCTGTGGACAATGGGTCGTGCTATGACCCCGTTTTTAAGTACTTTAAAGTGTTCTAACCCTAACCCTAACCCTAACTCTAACACTAGCCCTAACCCTGACCCTAACCCTAACCCTCACGGATCATTAAATGGACGTCCCAACAAGGAGGTCTGTCCAAAGAACGTATGCAAACTTGCACTAGTTTGTCCCAATAACGCCGTGTAAACATCCTCACCTACACACACACACACACCCACACTCACACACCCACACACACGCGCGCGCGCACTCACACACACACACAAGCCATCAGACATGGACTCTGTATTGGTTTCCGTGTTATTGCTTTGTGTTCTCATGTTACCTCCGGACTTCAGTCGTTCCCCTAGCTATACAGCATCATTAATGCAGATTAGCCGTTGTGCAGGATTGAGCTTCCTATATCAGTATTATGGGCCTAAGGCAGCAACAAACCGTCTCGGGCTGCTTGAGCTCGGTCACCCGGAATTATGCTCAGTTTTGTGTGCGTCCAAACACTTGAAGTGGACGCCTCGGGCAGGTTGATCCTGTATCGGCCAGCGTCTTGAGCAGCTCTTGAGCTGGAAAAGCGCTGTATAAGAACGAAATATTATTATTTCTTCTTGTTAGATCTACCTCCTTTTTAAATATCATTTTATTCTTTGGGGAGTCCTTTTGGGAAGTATTGTTTTGTTCTCGTTCTCGTTTGTGTTCTTTGTCCGCCAGAAGAATAGCTGAGCTTAAAAAAAATTGCTTCGTTTTGTTTTGTCTTGGTTTTTGTATAAACTAGCATTCTTTTGGATTATGTACACATTTGTTTGTCATTATTGATATAAAAACGATACAATAATTACGTCAGCTATGTTTCATTTGAGTCTGCTTATTATCAACTTTCTTCTGTGTGTGTTACTCATTTATTGTCTATTATTCACCTAAGTGATTTAGACATTGAAAATAAGAAAACGAACATAGTACTGAACAAATGTAAAATAATTAACTATATCAAAAAGTCAACTTATTAACAAGAACAACTGAGAAAAAAAAACTCTCTCTCTCTCTCTCTCTCTCTCTCTCTCTCTCTCTCTCTCTCTCTCTCTCTCTCTCTCTCTCTCTCTCCCCATACCTCTATGATTTAATTTACACATACTATAGTCACTGAAAAAAGAATTCTACATAAATCTTCCAACAGATAAATAAATAAAACATTTCGCAAGCTTTAAACATACTGAAAAATTTAAATCACTTAATATCTTAATGTTTTTCATTTCCACTGGTAGTAAAAAGTCAAAATCAGTGCATTTAAACAGTATATGAACCAGTGAAAAAGCACTATTACAAGAGCAAAAAATATTTTTACAAAACTTAGTTCGTAATGAATTTAAAAGAATTCTATATGCTAATGTTACAACAGGTCTTGAAAAACCAACATGTAACGAATATTGGGGTGAATAATTGTATTTTTTAAAAATTGCTTTTTCTAGTCTGCTGATTGCTTCTTTAGTAGATAAAGGTATGTGAACAGTAACTGAATTCAAGTTCAGAGCACCGTTCTTTGCCTCTCGATCTGCCCAGTCATTAAAGATAAAACCACAATGTGATGGTATCCAACAGAAATTAACTTCTGTTCCATTTATAATCAAACAATGAACAACATGTTTGATTTCATAAAGTATTTCTTGTCGTTCCTTGCTATTTGTAGTATTTAAAGCCTGTAAAACAGACCGTGAATCCACACACATTACTATACTATAGAAAACAGTAGGCAAGCTAACAAGTTTATTTAAAGCCATTAAAATAGCTATCAATTCTGCTGTAAAAATTGAAAACCCTTTTCCTAAATGAAATGACTCACATATTTTCAAATCGGGAATGACAAAAGCAGACCCCGCATTTTCTGATTCTAGTACTGAACCATCAGTGAAAATTTTTAAACTATTATTATATTTTTCATTTAAATTTATGCGAGCATCTATGGCTACCATATTTTTATCTGAATGTTTTGATACAGCACTATAATCATAATCAAAATTCGCCTTTTTTAATTCCCAAGGTGGGATAGGAGGTGTTATTACACGTGTAGCAACTGTTTCATGAGTAATTTGACATTCCTGAAGAAGATCTTGTGTATAAGTTGCTATGGTAATAAGGCTTTTAATGTGTCTTTCTTCTCTCAAACACAATATGCCTATCATTCTGTTTGCATATTACTACTATACATCTTTCGTGTTACGAAGATTCCTTATACGTATTTCCTAATAGAGCTTTTTTTCTTAACTGGCTCTCCTCTTTGCTGTAAAGCATTGTTGCTGCAACCTCTGCGTATGCTTTTAGTATACTTAGTGTCTATATTTCATATTTTTCCATTCATTATATGTAGAAGATATGACTCTTATTTCCATAAATAACCCAGATTAGACCGATCTATGTACCGCTTTGGGTATGTATGTATTATTCTTTGAGAGTGTAGGTGTCACTTTCCGGCTTTTTTCCAGCCAATTGTTTGCGTTCTTCTTCTTCTTCTTCTTCTTCTTCTTCTTCTCGGTGATACATTGGTCCGGTTTTCAATGTTATAATTATTTATACAAATAAAGACTCAAATTCAAAGAGGTTTTTAATAAACCTAAAATGTGTGTTCTTACCTTGAGAGTTCTATTATTTCTTATTTCTTCTTTTAATTTTAAAGATTAAAATTCTCTCTTAATATGTTATTGAATCATTGGTTTGTTGTAAAGACCCATCTTCTTAGCGTTATCTTTCCCTTCCTTCCTTCTCCCTCCCCCTCTCTCTTCTTCTTTCTCCAATTACCTTCTTCTTCTTCATCTTCTTCTTCTTCTAATTCTTCTTCTTCTTCTTCTTCTTCTTCTTCTTCTTCTTCTTCTTCTTCTTCTTCTTCTTCTTCTTCTTTCTTCTTCTTCTTCTTCTTCTTCTTCTTCTTCTTCTTCTTCTTCTTCTTCTTCTTCTTCTTCTTTCTTCTTCTTCTTCTTCTTCTTCTTCTTCTTCTTCTTCTTCTTCTTCTTCTTCTTCTTCTTCTTCTTCTTCATGGTCATCATCATCATCATCATCATCATCATCATCATCATCATCATCATCATCATCATCATCATTATCATCATCATCATCGTCATCATCATCATCATCATCATCATCATCATCATCATCATCATCATCATCATTATCTTCTTCTTCTTCTTTTTCTTGTTGTTGTTGTTGTTGTTGTTTGTTGTTGTTGTTGTTGTTGTTCTTCTTCTTCTTCTTCTCCACCCCTTGGGGTCATGAGCAATCTTGTCACTGTAGATTGTTCTAACCTATAAAGGGAACAGTGAAAGCCCCAGTTGAAAACCTGTCTTGCCTTTGTAGGCATGACTAATTCACTGCGGCAACAGTTCCCCCCCGTTGGAGTGCCGGGGGTTTCAGTATAAATAGTATCCCCACTTTCTGGAAATTTAGTGCTTTAAATTCCCACTGTCGCTGTCTTCATCATTTGCTCTTTCCCATTCCTGATCTGTCCTATCACTCTGCTATACTTTCTTCTTCTTCGCTAGATCAATGACCTACCCTTTTTCTTGAAAACTCTTCCTGGACAGGACTCCTTGTTTGTGTATGAGGTCTGTTGGATCAGCTTGGGAGTGTTGGACGCTTTCTGCCGGGTGGTCACTAGGGCTTCCTATGATTGTATTATTTCGCACTATAAGCATTTTATATGTATGTGTTTTGTTGATGATTTATAATGATGGTTGTATTCTATTTTGTTTTTGTAACCGGGGTGTTCGCGTAGTTGAGGTCAACCCTCAGCCGTCCCCCGCGTGGGATGTCTTTATTGTAAAGTGACTGGCCGGTGGAGGGCATTCAATTTTCCCACTAGGGTTGTTTCGGCAGATCTTTTATGCGGATCGGGGGTTGTCCGGTCCTGATTTGGCTCGGAAGAGTCCGCTGGACCTAAAGCAACAATAAATCAATCAATCAAACAATTCTTCTTCTCCCTCCTACATAATAAAATAGGCTTGTATAACGCGGTATCCTCGCTCAGGGCTGGGCTCACCGCTCTTAACATGCTGTAGGATATATATTAGATAAGATAATACACTGATCAGAACAGACATATGACCAATAAAAACAAAGTAAGCCTATGCAAGCATTTACACCAACCGTACTCTAAAAAGCATACAAAGGAACAACATCATATACAATGCACTTCACATGCGTAATAAAAAATATTAATTTAAAATACAAATTGCACATTAGATAATAATAAGATAATACAATCTGAGAATTCACATACAAATGTAAAAATGTAACAAAATATTTGTTACATCTAACAATAATTAATTAATACAATGATCGTATTTTAAAATTAAAAAAGGACAAGACCCGCCTCATCCCTGTTGCAGAAATAAAATATTATCAGTAAAATAATGTATAAACTAATGCAAAATAATTATGTAAAAATAATTAGATACAAAAACAGCCCACGACATAATTGAAGTAGCTGTTCAGTACCCTAAGAATATAAATTACAACACGCAATCCACTAAAACACATCTGAAATGCACGGAATTAAACTTTATTGTGTTTGTTAAAGTTAACGCATACTAAATACGAAGACAATTATGCAAATGTTGGGTTTGAGATACATTATTTTAAATAGAATATGGATAAATCGTTTGTAATGATTGATTTGTATGTTTCAGATTTTGCCAGTAAGTTGTGCCATGAAAACGGGAGCTGGTTCATAAGCAGTCAACAGACGGAGTGGACTGACTACTCCGGATGTATCTCAATACATGTTAGTCATTAATACTGTCTTATTCTTACTTTCATTTCTTACTTCCCCGCGTCATACAGGTATACATTCATTTCAGTGAAGGACTGTTTTATTAATTAAATGTTTGATTACGATTTTGCAGGAGTTCTTCGTGATGGTAGTGGTACCCATAGTATGCAACATATTCAGCCTGCTGTTGCTTATTGCCGCAAGCATCATTTTCCTCTACTTCAGGTAAGTGTCTCGTGGAATACGTTATACAACCCTTGCTGTGTCGTTGCGTACTTCATAAAACTCTTACAGGTCCCCCCCTTCCCACCGTTCCCCTTCCCCCTCCCCATTTTGCTGCTGTCTGTAACAGAGCAAAGCTAAGGGGTCCGTGTTTGGCTGTGAGAAAGTCATTTAAAGTCGCACTAAGGGTGGTGCTCTAATGGCGCAGTGGGTTGGGTGACGGTTCCTATGACGAAGGTGGCGGGTTCGAATCCCGCCGGGTCGAACTTAAATGACTTTAGGTACGAGTTTGATCAGGGCACCGAAGGTTTCCTCTGGGTGCACCTGTTTCCTCTCTCCATTCAGTTATGGTATTGGATGCAGTCAGTCAAACATTTATTTAAAATATAAAATGCTATTTCCTATCCGTGTTTTGCCTATGCACCACATGTTTTAGAGCTGGACCTGTGTTTGTTACGCATGTGAGAGTGTGTATATCATGTGATGTGAGCCTGTAAGTTTGGCCATATCGCCGCACGTTGAGCATGATTGGTGATTTGGGAAACAGCGCATACAGCATCCTTTCTTCTGTATGACGCCAAAACCGAGAGTTACCATTATCGCGAGATAATTGTCATTATCAAGTGTTCTGTGTAATTTACAGAGATATCTGTAATCCGCAGTGTTAATTAATAATTATTAGTATTTGCCACGCTTTCCTAGCGTCAAAACCCGATAAGTACAAATATCATGAGATAATTACAATTAGCAAGAGATAATTACAATTATCAAGCGATAATTACAATAATCACTGAAAAGTATGTCAACTTAATACTGATGAGCATGCGCGGCCCGATGCGCGATGCGCATGCGCGGCAGCGGTACTGTTCCCAGCACGCCTGGGGTTTTGCCCTAAAAAAGCGTAGCCAAAACTGAAAATTAGTTAATTAACACTGTGAATTACCGGTATCTTTGTGAATTACACAGAACACGTGTTAATTACAATTATCACTGATACATGTAAGTTTTGCAGGTTTTAACGCTAGTAAGCCGCCTTACCAGAATTAAGCATAATCACGTGAAAATTATGAGTATCAAGTGAAAATTTTAATTATTTTGTGATAATTACAATTTTTTCAGTTTTGGCGCATTTCCAGGCGGATTGATTGAGCCAAAACTAAACATTAAACATGATCACGCAAACATAATATTTATTTGTAAATCTTCAATCACAATTTTAATTATATCTTGATAATTGTAATTATCCCATGATTTTTGTAATTATCACATGCCATAGTTCTTCTTCTTCTTCTTCTTCTTCTTCTTCTTCTTCTTCTTCTTCTTCTTCTTCTTCTTCTTCACCCGATACACATTGGTCGAACGCTACCAGAAGCATGCGTTATTAGTCACCTCAGCAGGCGATAAAGCATGCTCCCATGCTTCAGAGCACTGCTTTCCATACGCTTCAAGCTCTATAGTCACGGAAAAAGCGCAATTTCACTGCAGTGAACTCATGAAAATAGAAAAATGTAAGTTTCGTCTCCTCTAGGGGACGAATTAGGTCAAACTGTATTAGTTTCTAGGTCAACTGTCTTTTACGAACCGTTTGACAATGTTTTTGAACCGTTTGTTGACGCCGGATAGTGTCCTCACTTGGTTTCATGCAATTTAAGAATCCAACAAGGCAATTGGGTTTTTGAGACGGAAAGAGCGGAATGTTGTAGAGCAACATTCTGTACATATTTACAGTGAAATTGCGCTTTTCCGTCACTTGAAGCGTGTAGGAAGCAGTGCTATGAAGCATGAGAGCATGCTTTATCGCCTGTTGAGGCGACTAGTAAAACATGCTTCTGGCAGCCTTCGACCAATGTGTACCGGGTGGTGACTAACGGTAACTAGTCCGTAGCATTGGAAGCTTACACACAATGTGTGATTGTGATTGTGCTTGTGGATTCAATCGGGAATTCAGCACACCGTTTTTTTTTAAAACTGTATAAACCCTGGTTCCCGGTGTCACATCCTTCAAGTTCCGGGTCTCCTAGTTTATCCGAGCGCCTTTGCGCATGCGCCAGGTCATGTCGGGCCGGCTTTTTTACGAAGTTCTTAGGCGTCATAACCCTAACCCTAACACAAACCCTAACCCTAACCCTAAATTCTAACTCTAACCCAAACCCTAACCCTAACTCTTACGAAGACTATGATAGCACTGTGCGCATGCGTTGAATTTTGTAACGCGTCGACCAATCAGAATGCTCCCATTCGCTCCCAGCCCAGCTAAGATACTAGGAACTGTGACGATGTCACACCGGTCCCTTGAAAAGCTCGATAAGAATGAACTGTAATTTTTTGAAAATCAGCGCTTTGTAAGACCTCCTCCTTCTCATCCTCTCCCTTCTCTTCTTCCTCCTCCTTCTCCTCCCCATCATCATCATTATCGTCATCATCATCATCACCATTATCGTCATCATCATCATTATCGTCATCATCATCATAGTAAGACCTCCTCCTCCTTATCATCAGCGCCATCATCGTCGTTATCATCATCATCATCATCATCATCATCATCATCATCATCATCATCATCATCATCATCATCATCTTCTTCTTCTTCTTCTTCTTCTTCTTCTTCTTCTTCTTCTTCTTCTTCTTCTTCTTCTTTTTCTTACAGAAGAAGGGGGGAAGTATGTTTACTTTTAGGTGCATTGTGATCCTTATTTATTTGTTACTATATGTTAGTTTCAAATAAATTTTAATGTAATTATATTGTTTGTTTTGAATTATTTATTAAGGACTAGCCCTAAAATTATTGAAGTCATCAAGAGCCTGTATGACAAGGCTACCAGTGCAGTCCTAGATTCTCCACAGCAGCGCCTCGGGAACTGGTTTTGAACCACAATCGGTGTGCGTCAAGGATTCCTACTCTCTTCAACACTTTTCAACATCTTCCTAGTGCGCATCGTGTCAGAGGCCCTTGCAGATCACGAAGACACAGTCAGCATAGGAGGTAGAGCAACCTTTAGCCTCCGTTTTGCGGATTTCATTGATGGATTGTTTGGAGAGGAACAAGAACTTGAACAGCTGGTACAGAGGCTTGACACCACCTCCCGAGACTATGGAATGGAAATAAGTGCAAAGAAGACCAAAATGATGACCAACAGCACCAATGGCAACAACATGGACATCAATGTCCAAGGCCAATCCCTCAACACAATGTATAGCTTCAAATATTTAGGAGCCATTGTATCAGACAATGGGTCCCGACAGGAAATCCTCTCTCCAGGATCGCACAAACAACTGCTGCCCTGACAAGGTTGAAGCCCATTTGGAAAGACAGGACCATCAATCTACAATCCAAGGTAAGACTGCTGCGCTCCCTTGTCATCTCCTTCTTCCTATACGCTTGCAAAATATGGACCCTCACAGCACATCTACAACGACGAATGCAAAGCATGGAGATGAGGTGCTGCAGAAGACTTCTGGGCATTTCATATACCCAGGACATCACCAAATACGAAGTCCGACAGACCATCACACAACACGATGACATGTACACAGTGGTGAAGAAACGGAAACTCCGATGGTATGGACACATCTGCAGAGCCTCAGGCCTTGCAAATACCATCCTGCAAGGCACGGTGCAAGGAGGCAGAAGAAAAGGGAGACAGAAAAAGAGGTGGGAGGACAGCATTCGAGAATGGACTGGCTTGACATTGAGCGAAGCCATGAGGGTTGCTGAGGACAGAGAAAGAGCACGCTGGTTAAACGATCATCTTTGGTGCCCCAACGACCTTCGAGTTACAGTATAGGATAGGATAGCTGTAAAACAGGTCCATAGAACCTAATGCTATTATTCTATTAAAAGCTTCTTCTTCTTTTTCTTCTTCTTCTTCTTCTTCTTCTTCTTCTTCTTCTTCTTCTTCTTCTTCTTCTTCTTCTTCTTCTTCTGCTTCTGCTAGCATCATTATAGAGCATCACTATCTAGCATCATCATAGACATGTCTGTTTCGTTCTACGCTCCTTGACCTTTAATTCTGATTATTATTCTTGTTAATGGTTTACAGTTTTATGTTCTTTTGGTTATTTTGCATTATTTAATATTATTTGTTTGTTTCTTAGTTATTACAAAAGGAACAGAAGACTCATTGCCCCAATGGAATTTTACCCCTCCAGAATTAGCAGAATTGCATTAGTGCCTTATCACTGTTTGGATACTCTTGGGGATTGTTTCTAGAATAATGTTCCCCTGAACAACCTCTAGTGATTGCGCTAAGGGCCAATACGAAACATACTTTAAAACACGAAAGTCGTCGGTCGACGTTATAAACAGTTACATTCGCTTAAGATACGGTGTTCGTAAACAAATGTAATTATTTAGCCATCAACAAATCAGGATTAGATCTATTTTGTCTAAAACTAGATTTAAAACTTTCATTTAGTTGCCCTTATAAAAAAATTGTAACATTTATTTATTTGAGTTTTGGTGTTTTTATTTTATTTTATAATAATATATTTTTTGCCTTTATTAATTTATGTATGGTTTAATTGTGGAGCGAACTTATGTAATATTGGTACGAGACTTTTCAGTTCACCGGGGTTTTCTCTGGGTATTTGGATTTCTTCCCTCCCTTCAATAATGTAATTGGATGCAGTCCATCAAACATTTGAAACAGTTATCATTACATTTACCTTAACCACGTTATATGCTTTAATTTTGCCTAGAATTAGTATTTCTGCTAATAAAGATACAACTTTTTCCCGCTGTAGTGTGCAAAGGTAGTATGCTCTACATTATCTGGCGGAAACACAAACGTGTTGTTGGTTATTTTAAATAAGATGGTAGTGTGCAACGACTTTCGTGTTGTAAAGGTGCTAGAGGGACCACGAGTGGTCTTGGTGCTAGAGGGACCACGAGTTGTCTTGGTGCTAAAGGGGCCACGAGTTGTCTAGGTGTTAGAGGGGCCACGAGTTGTCTTAGTGCTAGAGGGACCACGAGTGGTCTTGGTGCTAGAGGGGCCACGAGTTGTCTTGGTGCTAGAGGGACCACGAGTTGTTTGTGTGAAATATGTTTCGGCCGTTAAGTTAGAAACCTTCGTAAAAAGCAATAATAATAAATACGTGTTCTGTGTAATTCACATACATGACGGCCTGCTAGCGCTAAAACTTAATAATTACAAATATAATGGAATAATTACAAATATCAATGACATATTTACAATTAACACGTAAAAATTGGAATTATCAAGTGAAAATTAAAATTTTCGTTTGGGGCGCATTTATAGACGGATTGCTAGAGCCAAAACTAAAAGTTAAACATGATCACGCGAAGATATCTGTAAATTTGAATGATAAGCTTAATTGTAATTATCCCTTGATAATTGTAATTATCCTATGATATTTGTAATTTTCATGATATGTTTAATTATCAGTTTTTGGCGCTAGGAAGACGTGTCAAATACTGATAATTATTAATTAACCCTGTGGATTACCGATATCTCTGTAAAGTACACAGAACACTTGTTAATTTCAATTATCTCGTAATTCTAGCAACTCTCGGTTTTGGCGCTAGTAGGCCGTCGTAGGTGAACGCACTTCTGGAGTCCATCGGCAGAGAAAAAATGCAGAGAAGTCTGTATCATCTGCATCCAGAACTTTTTTTTTAAAATCAACATTTTTTAAATCTCATTGTGATGTTGGGAATTTAGGTGGGTCAAAGGCTACACAAGTTTTGCTGAGTCGTCCGTTCCTTTGTAATATCGTTATTCCATTTTTCTAGTAACCATCATTGTCCATTTATTTGTTTATTATAATGTGCCTGCTGGCTTGTGCATCCGTGTCAAAACAGTGTGTGCTGGACAGCAAGGATCCCTAGGACGCGCAATGACGTCAGCTTCCGGTAACTGGGTGTAGTTGTATCCCTTTCTCTGCTGGGGATGTGCACAACAGTATTGTCCCTTTCTTGCAGCTAGCGAGTGTAATTGTGTATCCGTTACTCTGACTTGTGTTACCAGCTTTTTGTTTTGCGAATTTACAACAACAGCAACAAAACAAAAACAAAAACGACGTTATTTGAATTTTGAACGCTTGATGTTGCGTTCCTAAGGTCAGGTTGTCAAGTTTGCCTATCTGTATTCAATGCACAGCTGCTTAATCGTACGCATTTAAGCATGTGGGTACTCAGGGGCACTTAAAATACATATATATCAGCTTGTTTGTCAATACCCCGTGGGAAACGGTCTGGAACGTGTGGGATACATTATTGTTCTCTTTTAAAAATATGTGGGTATTTATGTTCGTCTTGATGTATTGATTGGTGAATTGATTGACTTGTTCGTAGGTTCGAAGCTGCAAAAGCCAAAAAGGACGCGCGCGTTGATATTACACACAGGCGCTTGTATCAGGACACGCGAGCGACACGCGAGCGCCTATGCCTGTGACGCGTCTCCCTTTGGTTATGACACGCGAGCGCCTATGCCTGTGACGCGTCTCCCTTTGGTTATTTAAATACAGGCATAACCAAAGGGAGACGCGTCACAGGCATAGGCGCTCGCGTGTCCTGATACAAGCGCCTGTGATATTACTCGAGCGTGGAATATTTTGTGTGTTTGTTGATTCTATTGTTAAGCATGATGATATCAGTATTAAATGAAACATATTCTCCATTCGCTCTATCGTAGTTGCTGTTCGTGCCGTCACGTACACTTGTGTGGCGACACAAACACGACGTCAGTAGGAAAGAAAGAAGCAAGAAGAGGAAAAAGACAAAAGCAACCAAAACCAAAGATTTCCAAAGAAAAACTAAGAAAAATAATAAAGGAGGGGTGGATGGGAGGGGAGGATAAAACAAAGCCAGAGAGAAGAATAGAGGAAGAAGAAGAAACAGGAGAAGATGAAGGAACAAAACAAGAATTGCAGCAATAAACACGAAGAAATGGGAAAGACAGGGGAAAAGAAAGAAAGAAATTAAGGAAAGAAATGCTGCATAAAATCTTCAACTGTACACTACCTTGGCTCTGCCCAAAAACCTTATTACAGATTTGTAGTGACATTTAAACACCAGTTCTTCTCTTTTTAAACTTTAACGAAAGAAAAAAGAGAGAAAAAAAATAAAGACAAAGAAAGAGAAAGAAGGGAAGAAAAGAAAAGAAAGGAGACTAAGAAGAAGAAGATGAAGTTTGCCAAATACACCATTTCTTATTGCATCTTTAAAGACAGGTTTCATTGCACAGTTGTACAGAATCTTCACTTGTATTCTCACTATCGTTATTGTTGTGCAGAACGTTCAGTATTCTTCGCTTGTCTGCATACGCTTTTGTTTGAAAAACAGTTAGTAGCACTTAGACTTTTAATTTTAAAAAGTCATAAGTGATTTCCCCCTTTAGTGTACATATATATACATTTATATGCTCGGTTTCGTGAGCTGATTTAGGTATACAATCGTAGTATTTTTGCACCCATGTATTGAAAACGATGTTTTGGGATTGAATTGTCCCGCTCAGGTTTTGGAAGAGTCAATATTGCCCTGTGTTGGAGTGCGAACGGATTTTATTTTTGGTTCCACATAAATAATTTTTCATGGTTTTAGGCTTTTAAAAAAAGCTTAGTTTTTAATTTCTTATGCCTTCTGTGTTGCAAAGAGGGGGGTTTGGATCGGGGTAGGAGGGGGGAGAGGGTTGGGGAGTAGAGTGGAGAGTGAAGTGAAAGCTGTTTTGTCCCCATTTGAAATTATAATTGAAGCAGATCATACATGCAGGGACTCCATAACATTTTTTTTCGCCGCTGTACTGCTAATTATATAAGCGGTTTACTGCTTTCGATTTGTCCGTCCTTTTGCGTGTACCTCTTATTTGACTTGTATTGTTACTCATGCGTTCACTGGTGGTGGTGTTCCCAGGAATTCAGTTGTTAGAGAAATTGAGCGTGCGTTCGTAATTGCTTTCCGTAACGTAGCCGTAGAGCATCGTTGGTGTATTGCTACAGTAAATGCAAATTAGTACCCTACGACTACGAAAATGATACGTACTTTAGAAAGAGGGATTGAGCGCAAGTCCTTATATACTGTCCGTACCGTAAGTGTAATCGCGTGAAAACTCACATTTGTAATGAGAAGGGAGGCAACACTATGCGTATGACGTAATTATTACATTCAAGCGTGAGGTCCCTTTCTATTTGCGGCCGCATGGCCGCCATGTCACTCTAAACAAGACATTCGAGTTGGTTGCGTGTAGATCTGTAAAAACACTTTCCTCACTAACACATCAACCAAAAGTTATGATAACTTCATTCCTAAGACAATGAACTATCGAGAAAATAATACATTACAGTTGAAAAATTACAAATGTCGATACAAACTACTTACGATTTCAGCGTTCGTATAAATCCCGTTTCTCACGGTCACTCGTAAGGCAAATAGGCCAGACAGCCGTAACCCACGCACTTTAACCTTTGCACTGCGCAAAAAGCTGTGACGTCAAGACCAAAAGTAGTTCTCGAAACGATAGGCTTACGCTACTCTCATCATTACGAACGCACGCTCAATTTCTCTGTTCATACCACCCCCTCCTTTCACGACACAGTTGACAGTACTGTCTTACTATCAACAGTTCCCATTCCCATAGCTCTGCAACATACCGCGTGGGTTAGGCTGGGCAAAGACCCCCTCTCTCCTTCCCTCCCTCCCTACTTTCTTCAGAGGGGTGTGCTTTCTGTCTTGTAACGTTTTACCAAACAAGATTTGTCTTGAAACGCGCATAACGAAATTGAATAAGTTGATGTTCAGCAGAAATCCTGAAAGGGTCTTGCCTCGTGAACGCTAAGGTAAGAGAATACTAGTTCCAGCAATGCCCAGGTGAAGGCTAAGATAAGAGATAGCACTAGCTCTTTTACTGCCAAGTGAAGGCTGTGATAACAGCCAAAATCTCTTATTGCTCAGTGATACAGTGGTGTATATACAAACGTACTCCAGGAAAACATTCTTTGATGTTCGACTGTACTTATTACTATAACATGCATCACATGCAAATCATAGTGTTCTTTCTTCTCACCAACGTTTAGTCTCTTATCCTTTCAGAGCGTCTAAGTGAAATTAAAAATGCATCATTTAAAACCTGCCTCCGCATTTGTGAATATGCTTTGCTTTGATATTTTAAAAAATGTCAAATCAATGTTCACATAAATTCAGTAATTTATGATAACGCCTGTTTATCTATACATATGATTTTAGACCTCACTCTCACCTATTAACCTAACACATAATTATTAACTCTAGCAACCTGAAGTTGAACTGCAACCGGTAGGAAGTAAGTACAGTCGACAAACGTTCAGCAACTTTAAAAACAACAACATATATGAAATTCTATCATTTCGTGCATGCTAATTCTTTATCTACCGTTTAAAAAGGTCTTCCCGAAATCTTCATTGGGGACCGGAGTCGTTATTTCTACAACCTTTTTTTTTTTAATGTGGTTGAATTTCAGATCTTTGAGAAGCCAGATTCGTATCAAGCTACACTTGTGCTTGTTCTCCAGCTTGATCTTTACCAACCTGCTCATGATAGTGTGGGAGCTGGTGATCAACTATGACTCCATCAACAGAAGTGGCGAAGAGACTGTTATCATGAAGAACTCGGTTAGTGCCGTTTCGTCGTCGTCGTCGTCGTTATTGTTGTTGTTGTTGTTGTTTGAGGTGATGGTGCGGATGGATGGGAGAGAGATCTTGATTGTAGAGACATACTTGGAATTCCGTTATCGTCAGCCGTTCATGCGTTATATATAATTTAGTTCAGTGTACTGTTTATTGTGAATCTGATGAAACCCCTGATGAAACCTTGTATGGGGGACGACAATTTGTAGTGTTAACAAATACAAATAATTATTTAAAAAAAATACAAGTGGGAGCAAGATTGTGCTGTGTCTGATTTTTTGACTATATAGATAGATAGATAAGATAAGATATATAAGATAACATACATAGATAGATAGATAGATAGATAGATAGATAGATAGATAGATAGATAGATAGACAAGACAAGACAAGACAAGACAAGACAAGACAAGACAAGACAAGACAAGACAAGACAAGATAAGATAAGATAGATAGAGTTTGTTGTTGTCCTTATAGCGTGGCTGCTGAGGGGGGTAGTAAGGTCAAATAAAGGGGAAGGAGGTTGGTGGGAGGAGGGAGAACTTTGTAGAGACATAACTTAAATATGTTAGCGTTCATGCGTTACCAAAGATTTTTTTTAAAATCAGGGGTGTGGGGGATGGAAAGGAGGATATAGAACTCGATAGTGCACCCAATGTCTATTTGACGGGAATTTTAGTCTTCCTTGGGAACATTGGGAGTTCTAAGTTCCTTTTGTGTAGTTCCTTTCCCCATTTGTTCGATCAACGTCAACCTTTTTCTACAATTTGCTTCCACTTCTTTCATTTTCACTTCAGGTTGGCTGTCGCCTGCTGTACGTGCTTACTCGTTACGCCTGGGTGGCCAATTTCATGTGGATGTTCCTGGAGGGTCTTCACCTGTACCGCCTCATGGTCCAAGCCTTTTCCGTACCTCGGTCCCTTCTGCCCTACTACATTGGAGGATTCGGTGAGTGTTGCAGGCAGTTGCACGTTAATGCACTTGGTCAGTTGTATGGAGAAGGTCTCATTACTGGTTGAAATGAAATGCCCCAACAGGAGTTGGCTCCGCTTGTAACTCATAACAAATGTTTTAGTGAAATGCATGTACATATATTTTTTTTAATCTGGTGTGTTTTCGTTATTTCCTTCAAACATTTAGCTTGTCATTCGCATACATCAAATCAATATTGTGCAATTTAAAAGTAGTAGTGGGGTAGAGCTCTCCTAAATGGATTAAGTTGTATTGTATTGTGTTTTCCAACTTTAACATGATATCTGACGCTTATGTATGAACAATAAAAAACAAACAGTGTTCATGAATGCATATTGTGAGTGAAACATAGAGACATAATTCTCTGCACTGTACGATGACAAATCCTTAGCGTGTTTTTTTGTAAGCCCTAAATTACCTTGACTTTTAACTTCAAATTCCATTTTAAAATGTGGAAAGTTTGTATTTTTTATGTGCATGTATTTGAGTAAAAAAATGTATACCAGTGATGATGCTGATGATGACGATGATGAGGATTCATATATATAATAGTGCGATCCACCATGTAACGCTGTACTGCAAGAACACTGCGGTACTACTTCAACTCACTCCTTGCTGGCCTTCTATCCACATCCATCTCTAAACTCCAACGCATTCAGAACAGTTCAGCCCGCCTTGTCCTTCGATAGAAAAGACTAGATCACGACATCCCACTCTTAAAACAACTACATTGGCTTCCTGTTGCATACCGCATTAAATTCAAGTTCAACCTCCTTACATACAAATACACACGAGGAATTGCTCCTGTTTTTCTCTCTGACCTAATAACTCTCTGTACAGCCCATCAATAAATCTCCGCCGTGCCGATGACCGCCTCAGACTCAAAGTCCTCGAACCAGGTTTGTGCAGCATGATTAAATCCGGGCGGTGATTTGATATAATACCCATTGTTGTCAAATCGCTCGACTTGTGTACGCGCGTCTTGGGCGACGTGGGTTTGAATCCTGACTTATTATTGAGGATCTTTATAGCGCACTTATCTCGCCATACTTGACCAGACTCTAGGCGCTGGCCGATACAGGATCTAACCCAAACCGCCCGAGACGCCCACCCGCAGCCTTTGGTCTGACGCCCGGACAACTGAGCAGCATTTGGTGTTTAAATGTGACCCGATGCTTCTCAAAGCGCTAGCAACTACTATCCAGCAATCACAAAATAGTTTGCCGAAGTCAGGCACGGTGGTCTAATGGTAGTGCTTTGGCTTGCGGATCTGAAGGTCCCGGGTTCGAGCCCTGTCCGGGCCATTGTGTTGTGTCCATGGGAAAGACACTTTACTCCCGTTTCCTACTCCTTCGGATGAGAGTATAAACCGAGGTCTAGTCTGTGTGTCGCATACATTCCATCATAACGGACTTTAAAGATCCTGACGCTCATGTCCTAGACGGGTGAGTGCCGGTAACAAGAACACACCCAGCATGCACTTGGTCCTTCTTCCCCATCCCTGGCTAGCTGGATAGTAGTTGCTAGCGCTTTGAGAAGCTTTCTGAGCTTATAAGTGCGCTATATAAGAGAAATATCTTTTTTTTTTCTTTTTTTACATAATTTCTTAATCTCTGTTTCAGGCCTACCTGTCGTTCCCACGCTAATTTATGCCATTATCAGAGCAACAAACGATGAGTTTAATACCAGGTATGTTTCCTTTGTCTCCTTTGTATCCAAATGTTGTTCGCACCCCCACCCACGCACACCCTTGACCGACGCACTCGACTCTCATACACAAACACACAGGCTTACGCATGCAAATTCTAACAGGCGCGCACGCTTGCAGACACGCGCACTCTGTCCTTGTGTAGTGCTGGTATTTTCTGCTATATAATCATTATTATGCCATATATAATAAGCTTACTTATAGATGGACACAGCTCTTGTCTTTTCAGCTCAATTATTTAGTATCTGGACTACTGGAATGTTAATACTATACAATGCAATACAATATAGTACAATACAATACATATTTATTTTATGATAAGAAACAAAAATCGCCTTTAACATCACTAAAATATTATTCAAATGGCATGAAATATATATATTACGCATGTATTTTTTCCATTTCTGTTTTACCAGATGCTGGGTGCGCACTACTGGGCATTTTGATTGGATCCTGTATGTTCCCATAATATTGTGTTTAGCTGTAAGTATCGGTGAATAGTTATTAATTAAAGTGAATCTAAAGGTAATTGTTTCCTGCAAACGTTTACACTAGGTAGTACAATCATAGAAGAGCTTATTAATCCATATTATTGAGTCGAAAACTCTCAAATAAGCGTGTAAGCGGCTTAAAAGTCATTCGGTCTTTTGATGACGTCATTTTACGAGTCTAGCAATGGACTCCCTTCTATATTGTCGTTACGCCTCACCCGATATAACAGGTCCAGAACCATCAGTCTCATCGAAACAGACACAGCAATGCCCGCCAAAACACGCTGGTAGCGTTGTGTTCACGCACCGGCAACTCCTTGTGTAAGCGGCTGGGCTTATATAATAGGGACTGGAACCCTTAGCTCTCTGCGGAAGATAAGTACAGTGTCACCCAGTAATTATAGCAGACGACCTTTTGAATGGTCGGACACGAAGTTTTCATTCCATTTTCGCCAGTGCACATCATTCTTGTCTTCTTCTTTATTTGTTCGACCTTTACCCCCCCCCCCCCTCCTTCACCACCCCCCGCCCCCGCCCCCGTTGGGGTGCCGGGGGTTCCAGTATAAATAGTATCCCCACTTTCTGGAAATTTAGTGCTTTAAATTCCCACTGTTGCTGTCTTTCTCATTTGCTCTTTCTCATTCCTGCTCTGTTCTATCAATCTGCTATACTATCTTCTTCTTCGCTAGACCAGTCACCTACCTTTTTTCTTGAAAACTCTTCCGGGACAAGACTCCTTATTTGTGTATGAGATCTGTTGGATCACCTTGGGAATATTGGACGCTTTCTGACAGGTGGTCACTATGACTTCCTATGATGTTATTATTTAACAATGTAGGCATTTTATATGTATGTGTTTTGTTGATAATTTATAATGATGTTAGTATTATGTTTTGTTTTTGTGGACTGGGGTTCGATGAGTTAGAGTGCAGCCTCAGCGTCCCCTGCGTGGAATGTCTTTATTGTAAAGTGACTGGCTGGTGGAGAGCTTTCAGTTTTACCACTAGGGTTGTTTCGGCAGATCTTTTATGCGGATCAGGGGTTGTCCGGTCCTGATTTGGCTCGGAAGAGTTCGCTGGACCTAAAGCAATAATCATGTAATGTAACGTAATGTTCGACCTTTTGGTTCTTTACATTGATTTGATTTGATTCCATTCATTGATTCAAAATATCGATTGACGTTGTAGCTATGATTAGTTGGTTAGTAGTGTAATAATATTAAGCCCCCAATCTATTCAAATGTTATCTTTTTATGGATAGGAAAGTACTTCCTGTATGTTTGTTCCTGCCCTACTTGTCCGCTAGAAGAAAATTTAGTTTATTACAATATTTTATTTATTAGAGTAGTACTTACTTACTTAAAGGGCTTTGCCAAGAGCACACAATTTAGCGCCACAGATCAATTTACAGTGAGTGTTGTCCCAACGGATAAAAAAATAAAATCAAACTTTGACCTCTTTCAAAGGGACGTGATATAAATCGACACAATTTATTTGTTTGTGTGCCAGTAAATATAGTATAAATGGGAGGAGGGAGGGGGGGGGGGAAGACACAGCGACTCAACCAAAGTCTTTTAGATTTTGAGGTTAGGTCAGCCAGGCTAGCTATAAATAGCTTCGCCGATGCTTCCTTTTACTGGAAGGGAGGGTGCAGGCAAGCTATAACTAGCTCGCAGCAAGCCAAATGGGGAGGCACTAAACAGTGCTGCTCACATAGGAATTGAGCTGGTGTGGGGAGGGGAGGGGGTCTTAAAAAATAAAGCTGTTGCGAATGTATGCATGAATTGATCCAGGTCTGAGCAATGAGTATACCCACCCATTGTATAATCTTTTTAAGGTGACTATCCTATCCTATCCTATCCTGTCCCATAACCCGAAGGTCGTAGGGGCACCACAGATGATCGCTTAACCAGCATACTCCATCTTTCTCTGTCCTCAGCAGCCCTCATGGCTTCGCTCAGTGTCAAACCAGTCCATTCTCGAATGTTGTCCTCCCACCTCTTTTTCGGTCTCCCCCTTCTTCTACCTCCTTGCACTGTGCCTTGCAGAATGGTCTTTGCAAGGCCTGATGATCTGGTGACGTGGCCATACCATCGGAGTTTCCGTTTCTTCACCACTGTGAGCAGGTCATCGTGTTGTCCAATGGCTTGTGTGATGGTCTGTCGGACTTCAACGTTGGTGATGTGTTGGGTATAGGAAATGCACAGAAGTCTTCTGTAGCACCTCATCTCCATGCTTTGTATTCTTCGTTGGAGATCTGCTGTGAGGGTCCATGCTTCGCAAGCATATAGGAAGATGGAGATGACCAGAGAGCGCAGCAGTCTTACTTTGGAATGTAGACTGATGGTTCTGTCTTTCCAAATGGGCTTCAACCTTGTCAGGGCAGCAGTTGTTTGTGCGATCCTGGAGAGGACTTCCTGTCGAGACCCATTGTCTGACACAATGGCTCCTAAATATTTGAAGCTGTGCACTGTGTTGAGGGATTGGCCTTGTACTTTGATGTCCGTGTTGATGCCATTGGTGTTGTTGGTCATCATTTTGGTCTTCTCTGCACTTATTTCCATTCCATAAGCTCTGGAGGTGGTGTCAAGCCTCTGTACAAGCTGTTCAAGTTCTTGTTCCTCTCCAGCCAATCCATCAATATCATCCGCAAAACGAAGATTGGAGATTGCTCTGCCCCCTATGCTGACTGTGCCTTCGTGATCTGCAAGAGCATCTGACATGATGCGCTCTAGGAAGATGTTGAAGAGTGTTGGGGAGAGTAGGCATCCTTGACGCACACCGATTGTTGTTCTGAACCAGTTCCCGATGACGCTGTTATGGAGGACTGCACTGGTAGCCTTGTCATACAGGCTTTTGATGACTTCTATAATTTTCGGGCTGATGTTGTACACTTTCATGGTTGCCCATAGAGCTGCATGCCAGACTCGGTCAAATGCCTTCTTGAAGTCTATGAACACATGATATAGATGTTGTTGGTGCTGTAGGTATTTCTCACAGATTATTCTGAGGTTGAAAATCTGTTCAGTGGTACTTCGCCCTGCCATGAATCCTGCTTGTTCTTCAGCTATGATTTGTTCAGCTTGTGGTTTCAACCTGTTGAGTATTATTTTCAGGAGGACCTTGCTGGTATGGCTGATGAGGCTGATGGTGCGGTAATTTTCACACTCCTGAAGGTTACCTTTTTTGGGAAGAGTGATGACAAGCGACTGGGTCCATGGTGTAGGCCATTCCCCACTCTGCCAGATCTTGTTACAGATAATGGTGAGAGCATCAGTCATCGCTTCTCCTCCTGCTTGTAGCAGTTCCGCTGGTATGTTGTCCACTCCCGCTGACTTCCCTTTCTTCAGCGATTGCACTGCTGCCTCAACTTCTTCCCGGAGAATTGGGAGGATTTCTTCTTCTTCTCTGCTCTCGGGACATGCTAGAACTGATGGGTCTCCATTTGGTGTATGGTTGTAAAGGTCAGAGCAGTACTCTGTCCATCTGTCCAAGACTTCTTGTTCTTCTGTAAGGCAAATGCCAGACTTGCTTTGGATAGTGGAGACTTTGGGCTGTTTAACACTTGTCAGCCGCTTCACAGTCTGGTAGGCCTTCTTGCTGTTGTTCTTGTTCAGATTGTTCTCTATTTCCTGGCATTGATCTTCTATCCAGTTCTCCTTTGCTGTGCGCATGCCTTTTCGGATGTCATTGTTGATTTTTCGGTAGACATCAGCTCCCTGTGAGGTGTTCTTTTTCTTTTTTAACTCTCTTCGTTTATCACACAGATCCAAAAGTTCAGGTGTGATCCACGGCTTCTTCTTTGGTCGGTGCTTGCCAAGGATCTCAGTGGCGGCATCTGTTACAGCTGAGTTGAAGGTATTGGTCATGGTGTTGACATCTACTTCGCCTGCCCCAAAAATAAGCAGTGGTGCAAATTTCCCTCCAATTGTGGCCTGAAATATTTTTGCCACCTCCGGGTCTTGCAGTTTGTCCAGGTCGAACTTCAGCCTAGTGCACTTTGCTGTATTTACTCTCTTCAAATGGAGCCGGAAAGACATCATCACGAGATCGTGGTCACTTCCAATGTCTGCTCCTGGAAAAGTGCGTGTCCTGCCAATGTTGATGCTTGATCTGAAGCGTTTCTTGACCATGATGTAGTCGATCTGGTTGTGATGTTCCCCGCCGGGACTGTGCCATGTCCATCGTCTGGATTTTTTGTGGAGACCAAGCGTGTTTGCCAGTACCAGATTGTTGTATCTGGCAAACTCCAATAGCCTCAGACCCCTGTCATTTGTCTCGTTGTTGCAGTGGGGTCCGCATGTGTCTCCCCAGTTGTGGTGCGCATCTTGGCCAACCTTGGCATTCCAGTCGCCTTGCACTATGACTATGTCCTTCTTCGGCACTTGGTCAAGGGCCGCCTGTATATTTTCATAAAAATCCTCCACTTCGCTGTCTTCATAGTCTGATGTTGGAGCATAGGCCTGGATGATGGTAATGTTGAAAGGGGTTGCTCTCAGACGGATGGTAATGAGTCTACTGGAGACTGGGCGGCAACCCATGACAGTGGCTAGAATGTTCTTGTGGACCAAGAATCCAACGCCGTGTTCGTGCCTGTCATCTCTACCGCTGAAATAGAGCTTGTGGCCTTTGTCAGTCGTTGTTTCACCTAGGCCTTTCCAGCGCAGTTCGCTGATACCTAGAACGTTCCATCGATAGTGGTCCAGCTCGTGGGCCAGTTCTTCTAATTTTCCTTCCGCAGTTAGGGTCCTGACATTCCAGGTTCCTATGACGATGTTGTTTCTCGTGCGGATCTTGCTAATTTGTCCATCAGTAGCATACTTTTCACCTCCGTCCTGGTGGCCAACGGAAGGCGCGGTCCTTGTGTAGCCGGGCGACGACCGATCCGGCATGGAATTAGTGGATAGCCTCATCATGTGTTGTGTCTTGGGCAAAAAAAGAACTGGCAGGGCCCAATCCTCTCCAGGCTGTTGGCCACAGCCGAAATCCACGAATACAGTGTGGCTCGCCTTGGCCCTGAGCACGTGGTCGTTGAACCTGTAGTAACGTGAGGTTCCTCCGCCCTGGCCGGTGACTTCTGTGTAGAAGACTTTCGCCCAGTGATGCCGTGCTAACATCACCCCTGTTAGTCGCCTCTTACGACACGCCGGGAAACGTTGGGTCTATTCTATTTGCCCGAACCCACAGAGCAATTTTAAGGTGACAACACTGTAATTTCACAAGTGACCTCGTAATCACAATAACAACGAAATAAATAAACCAATTCCGGTTGTGTGTGTACTTGTTTAAAATAAATGTGTTACTAGATATATAATATATGTATATAGTATATATAGATATATATTGTATAGAACTATTTCAGGCCACAATTGGAGGGAAATGTGCACCACTGCTCATTTTGGGGGCTGGTGAAGTAGATGTCAACACCATGACCACCACCTTCAACTCAGCTGTGACAGATGCCGCCACTGAGATCCTTGGCAAGCACCGACCAAAGAAGAAGCCGTGGATCACACCTGAACTTTTGGATCTGTGTGATAAACGAAGAGAGATGAAAAAGAAAAAGAACACCTCACAGGAAGCTGATGTCTACCGAAAAATCAACAATGACATCCGAAAAGGCATGCGCACAGCAAAGGAGAACTGGATAGAAGATCAATGCCAGGAAATAGAGAACAGTCTGAACAAGAACAACAGCAAGAAGGCCTACCAGACTGTGAAGCGGCTGACAAGTGTCAAACAGCCCAAAGTCTCCACGATCCAAAGCAAGTCTGGCATATGCCTTACAGAAGAACAAGAAGTCTTGGACAGATGGACAGAGTACTGCTCTGACCTTTACAACCATACACCAAAATGGAGACCCATCAGTTCTAGCATGTCCCGAGAACAGAGAAGAAGAAGAAATCCTCCCAATTCGCCGGGAAGAAGTTGAGGCAGCAGTGCAATCGCTGAAGAAAGAAAAGTCAGCGGGAGTGGACAACATACCCGTGGAACTGCTACAAGCAGGAGGAGAAGCGATGATTGATGCCCTCAACATTATCTGTAACAAGATCTGGCAGAGTGGGGAGTGGCCTATACCATGGACCCAGTCGCTTGTCATTACTCTTCCCAAAAAAGGTAACCTTCAGGAGTGTGAAAATTACCGCACCATCAGCCTCATCAGCCATCCCAGCAAGGTCCTCCTGAAAATAATACTCAACAGGTTGAAACCCCAAGCTGAACAAATCATAGCTGAAGAACAAGCAGGATTCAGGGCGGGGCGAAGTACCACTGAGCAGATTTTCAACCTCAGAATAATCTGTGAGAAATACCTACAGCACCAACAACATCTATATCATGTGTTCATAGACTTCAAGAAGGCGTTTGACCGAGTCTGGCATGCAGCTCTATGGGCAACAATGAAAGTGTACAACATCAGCCCTAAAATTATTGAAGTCATCAAAAACCTGTATGACAAGGCTACCAGTGCAGTCCTCCACAACAGCGCCATCGGGAACTGGTTCAGAACAACAATCGGTGTGCGTCAAGGATGCCTACTCTCTCCAACACTCTTCAAGATCTTCCTAGTGCGCATCATGTCAGATGCTCTTGCAGACCATGGAGGCACAGTCAGTATAGGGGGTAGAGCAATCTCCAATCTTCGTTTTGCAGATGACATTGATGGATTGGCTGGAGAGGAACAAGAACTTGAACAGCTGGTACAGAGGCTTGACACCACCTCCAGAGCCTATGGAATGGAAATAAGTGCAGAGAAGACCAAAATGATGACCAACAACACCAATGGCATCAATACGGACATCAAAGTCCAAGGCCAATCCCTCAACACAGTGCATAGCTTCAAATATTTAGGAGCCATTGTATCAGACAATGGGTCCCGACAGGAAGTCCTCTCCAGGATCGCACAAACAACTGCTGCCCTGACAGGGTTGAAGCCCATCTGGAAATACAAGACCATCAGTCTACATTCCAAAGTAAGACTGCTGCGCTCTCTGGTCATCTCCATCTTCCTATATGCTTGCGAAGCATGGACCCTCACAGCAGATCTCCAACGAAGAATACAAAGCATGGAGATGAGGTGCTACAGAAGACTTCTGGGCATTTCCTATACCCAACACATCACCAACGACGACGTCCGACAGACCATCACACAAGCCATTGGACAACACGATGACCTGCTAACAGTGGTGAAGAAACGGAAACTCCGATGGTATGGCCACGTCACCAGATCATCAGGCCTTGCAAAGACTATTCTGCAAGGCACAGTGCAGAGGTAGAAGAAGAGGGAGACCGAAAAAGAGGTGGGAGGACAACATTCGAGAATGGACTGGTTTGACACTGAGCGAAGCCATCAGGGCTGCTGAGGACAGAGAAAGATGGAGTATGCTGGTTAAACGATCATCTGTGGTGCCCCTACGACCTTCGGGTTACGGGACAGGATAGGATAGGATATTGTATAGTCAAGTCATTAACTATTTCTCACAATGGAGCATTCAGACAGCTCACTGCTTCTCAGAAAAATAGAATAATACATGAAATCACGATATATTTCCAATGTTACCCTTAACACACCCCAACACACATTGGATCCAGTTCTCTCTTACTGCTAAAGCACATACACCCGCACGACAAAATGTACAGTTAATTTCATTTGGCTGACGGAACAATTCCTATTATGCATAGACAATTAAGATAACTTTGCATTCATTATAATAGTTTGCGGGTATGAACATAATATATAACAGTGTTAAATTACTCAGAGGAGAAGATAAGTAGGACGGTTTATGTTTGTGTACAGAGGTAGGTTATAAGAAATAATTCTTATTCATATCATATGATGCACATGATGCAATGTTACCACTACGAGCAATCAAATCCTAGACCTGCAGTTTTCATCATGGGAAGCCATTGTCATAGTCAAGGGAAGCACTTATAGTCTTGGTAGAGCATACGACGTTATCACTTCCTCCTCCCCTTTATCCATCCCTCCCCATCCCCCCTCCCTCCCGAGACTAAAATCCTTTCAGTGAATAGACATTAAATGAAGTAAACAAAATGTATCTTTAATGATTTAATATTATGTTTAAAAGCAAATGAAGGCGACAGTTTCTAGATCATAGTATGCTAATGGTGCAGGGCAACATCCTTTTCCTGGTGAAGATCTTGCACGTGATGTTAACGCAGCTGCAGAACCATCCTAACGAGCCGAGCAGTTACAGGTGAATATTGCTATCAATACACCATTAACAGTTTTTTATGCACCGTTAGTGGATACATTTAAGCGTTTAAATGGCTTGGTGGGTGTGGGTGTGGGTGTGTGTGTGTGTGTGCATGTGTAGAGATTGCAAGATGATAAAAATGATGATAATGATGGTTATAAAGCAATGATTATGATGATGTTGATGGTAATGGTGATGATGATGATGATGATGATGATGATGATGATGATGATGATGATGATGATGATGATGATGATGATGAAACAGTATTTAAAACTGTATTAGTGGACACATTAAAGCATTTCATTGGCTTGTTTTGAAGATCGCAAGATGACGGCGGCGACGATGACGAGGATGGTATTGGTGGTAATGGTGATGGTGTGATGATGAGTATGATGATGATGATGACTAATGGTGATGATAATGATGACTGTTGGTGATACTGCTTCCGCCGCCACCGCTGCGGCTGCTGACGACGACGACGACGACGACGATGATGATGATGATGTTGATGATGGTGATGGTGATGTTGTTGTCACTCACATGTCTGTTTCATTTTTTCCTTCTTTGAATGAGGGGAGTAAAGTTTCTTCAACCTTGTTTCTTTTATCTTGGTTGAAGATATTATGCTTTTGATTTTATAATAATGAACTATTTTACGGATGTGTCTCTTGGTAAGTTTTTCCATTGCGTAAGGTATGGTCCTTCTTGGCAATAAAATATCTGCTATTTTGCTATTTGTTACAGGCGCGCATTGAAGGCGGCGGCGATTTTGATACCGCTGTTTGGTCTGCAGGCCATATTGGTCATCGCACAACCGGCGGAGAAAACCCTGGCGTATTTGATCTTCAAGACAATCATCACCAACACACAGGTGTTTGATTGACTCATTGAGGGAGTGAATGATTTATTGTACGTGTGTATGTTGGGTTCATAGGGTATGTGTTGGCTGTTACAGTCAGCAGATCGGACGTGATTTGCTCTGCAATTAACAGAGGGCAAACAACTAAGCCCAAAAAAATCTTCTTTAAAGTCATCACTGATACATATGTTGCTGATTGATCGAATAACTTCACTGGATGTTTGACTGAGTGAGTGTGGGTGTGAGAGATTGTATGTGGGTATGTATGTTATAGATATCTATTGTTAGCAGTACGAAAAAAAAGGAAGAAGGAGGGGAGGGGGGGCGGGGAGAAGAAGAAGGGTGAGTGGAAATCCCACAATGGGCATTAATTTTAAACTAAGTTTTGAATGCAACAAGATGACAAGCCATTCAGATGTTTTTTCTAGTCACACTCACAAGCATTGCCTACAAATAAACATTTTCAAAAATGTAAATTTTGTTGGCGTGGTTGTGACTCCGCTTTATCCTAAGGAAGCAAAAGGAAAATGTGGCGACCATCTGAACAATCTGCAAGAATGTTTTTACAAATTAAAATCCAATGTATAGATACAGCGCAAAACGCCTTCAGAAAATGGCGAAGCGCAATGGCTTAACCTTTGAGAAAGTACAAGTACAAATAATCTAACGTATTTAGCAGTAAACCAAGTGCCCACAAAAGTAAAAATAATTTATTTTGATTTAGGTATTCTTCAGATAAGACAAGATGAGAGATGAGAATATAAACCGAGGTCTAGTCTGTGTCGCATACACTCCATCATAACGGACTTTAAAGATCCTGACGCTCATGTCCTAGACGGGTGAGTGCCGGTGACAAGAACACACCCAGCATGCACCTTGGCTGCGCATGGCCAAAAAGTTGTGGAATCATTTTCCTCGAATACGGGGTATCCACACTACTACTACTACTACTACTACTACTACTACTACTACTACTACTACTACTACTACTACTACTACTACTACTACTACTACTACTACTACTACTACTACTACTACTACGAAGAAGAAGAAGAAGAAGAAGAAGAAGAAGAAGAAGAAGAAGAAGAAGAAGAAATGTGTTTTGAAAACAAAATATTGAACTTCGGAGCGACGGACCGACTGACGGACCGACACCGGACTACTACTGAAGGATGGACCATGATTTCAAGTACCCGTAGCATACCAAACCCAATAAAATCGCTGTAACCCGTTTTGAGATATTGAGCAAAACGTGTTTAGCAACAAAATGACTCCAATGACCTTGATCTTTGCGGTAGAGCAAATATGATGGCGCGGGATGCAGGCCACTAACCTAAAGGTAATGTCGTTAGGAAGTTTGGTCCAATTCCGCAATAATAATAATAATAATAATAATAATAATAATAATAATAATAATAATAATAATAATAATAATAATAATAATAATAATAATAATTCGTTTAGTGGTTCATGACACATGGCTTCCAACGGGCCGACCGACAGTCCGAAATTTTGCTCCTTCTGATCCCTCCTCACACACACACACCCCCACCTCCCCACCCTCACCCTTACTCTTCCCCCCCTCCCCACACCGACTATTTCAAAGTATGTCTGGAAATACAAAAAAAAGAAAAAAAAAGTTTTGCCGCTGCTGCTGCTCCTGATGATGAGGATGATAATGATGATGATGATGGTAATGGTGATGCTAGTAATAATAGATTAGTCGTTAGACGTTAATTGGAAGAATTGCTTTTCTTTCTCATTTTTTTTCAGGGAGCGGTCGTTGCAATTGGCTTCTGTTTTTTGAACGGAGAGGTAATTCGGTTTTAATCTTTGGCATTTTCATAACGAGTGTGTGTGCGTGTGTGTTGTGTGTGTGTGTGTGTATGTGCGCGGGCCCGTATGTGTGTAAATGGGTTTGAGTGTGGCAAACTATGGATACAGAGTAAATAAACGGGGAGGTGGTGAAAGAGTGCTTTGACTGCATATGTGCGTGCGTGTGCGTGTGGGTGTGTGTATGAGAGAGAGAGAGGGGCGGAGAGGGAGAGAGAAAGACGGAGAGAGAGAGAGAGAGAGAGAGAGAGAGAGAGAGAGAGAGAGAGAGAGAGAGAGAGAGAGAGAGAGAGAGAGAGAGCGCGTAGCGATGTGTGTGCATGCCTGTGTCTACCTGCGTACATGTGTGAGCTAAGGAGAGATTGCGTGCGTTGTTTTATCTCGGTATAGTTTGACGGTCAGCAACACAAATAAACATCGGTTTGAAAACTCGGAACATTAGCTTTTACACCTTCCTAAATTCCCTTTACTCAATGACAGGTGATCGTTCACCATCGTGCCCCCCCCCCCCACCCCAACTCTCTCTTTATCTCTCTCTCTCACTCTCACTCACACACACACACACATACACAAACAATTCAATTCAATTTAACAAATCTTTATTACCTCATCAAGGAATTTGGATCACCATTCTCGTAAAAAGAAGTAAAAGTTAAATTTACAAGTAACATGTAAACAATTAGAAAAACACATGCTAACACATACATTCTTGCTGTACCATGGAGACGCGTTTTTGCGCTTATCTCGCAAACCTCGCACGCGCGCCCACCCACCCACCCACCCACACACCTACACACACACCTACACACACACCTACACACACACCTACACACACACACACACACACACACACACACAATCACTCGTTGAATAAAAAGTAAAACTGTCTTACATTCTACAGATGCACAGGTTTTTCAACCATCAACTCTCAATCTAGTCACCGTTGTTCACATACATTGTACTAAGGGAAACTTAAATAAGAATTTCTGATTACAAGGAATATCACAAAGTAGTGTATTACGTTTTGTAGACTCAGAATACATACATAAATATGAAAATTTAGAAAAGTACATTGTACTAAGGGAAACCTAAATAAGAATTTCTGATCACAAGGAATATCACAAAGTAGTGTATTACGTTTTGTAGACTCAGAATACATACATAAATATGAAAATTTAGAAAAAGTACATTGAAATTGTTTTCCCAAGCAGCATTTTCGTGTAGAAAATTTTAGTTCACTTAAGAGAGTAAAAGTTTAAAAGGGTTATTTCTAAGACTGTTCATGGTATAATGTTTTATGATCGCGAACCAGATTTGCCTGGCAAATGGTTGTAACTCAGTTCTATGAATGTATAGGTCGTGGTCTTGTGTGTAAACTGTATTATTTACCATCATTTGTTTAATTGTATATGTCTTGCGTTGTATTAGTTTTTATTTTAATTAATTAATCAGTTGGTAAAGGAACTGATTTTACGCACGTCTTCCGCTTTTTTTAAAAATAAAAAATGTTTGACTTGACTTGACTTAACTTGACTTGACTTACATGTAACCTGACTTAAATTTTTGTTGTACCAGGTATTGACAATGATTCGCAATAGTCTGCCTCGCCGCCTGCGCTCTCGCAGTCGTCTTCGGTCCGATCTTCCCAGCAATGCCTCCACCCAGTACACGACGGACAACGTATCCAGATCCATGGTCAGGCCCTCGTCCCCCGAGCCAGCCACACCATACGGAGGTGGGGCACAGGACGGGTCCGGAGCAGGCTATATCCCGTTGTCCACTATTGGAGATGACAGCCGCAAGGGCACTGAAAAGGACCGGCTGCAGAATGGATTTGTGTAGTTGGTGCAGATAATGTGAGAATAGTTCTTGTGTGGTATTAGTTATCGATGTTGTAATATTGTTTGATAGAAATATTACGGCATAATTATTGTACCAGTAAAACGGCCTGTACAGTAACTATATTATACTGATTTGTGTCTCTACTCATGAATCATAATTAGACATGAAAATGATTGATGTATAACTGTAACAATTGGTGGTACTGTTTTCGTTTTGATCCGGTTTGCTTTCCCCAGCTAAATTTAAAAAAAACCACAACTAATATTAAGTAGATTAGGTTTGAGGCGCGCCACATGCTGCGATGACGCCTTCCCCAGGGAAGGCAACCCAGAATTTCCCGATAAAAAGAGACAAAAAAGGTTTCAAATAAAACCAGTTCAGATCGTGGTTTACCATTTCATGTATTTGTTTGTTTTGTTAGGATAAATCCGCGTCACAAAGTCGCCAAGAAAATTAACATTTTTGAACATGCTTATTTTTCCTCTACCTGTGTGAATGTCTGGAAATACATTTTAATGGCTTGTCATCTTGTTTTCATCCTCCGGCATTGCACTGTTGGTGTGAAGGTGCCAATGTCCTGTGCTCGTATTTAACCTACACTTGGAGCTGGTAATAATTTTAATAAACATGTTATGTTCGTTTTCTTAATGTTTTTATATCTTAGAGAACTCCAGCTTGAATAGAAGTTGTACAGACCTCCCTTGATAATATTGCCTCATTATTTTGACTTCACGATATCCCTTGGTTTGATGTAGGTATGACTAAACTTGTATACAACCTCAACTCCACTGAAGATATATATATATATATATATATAATAGCAATTTATGGTGAAATCCGAATAATTATGTTTTCAGACATTCATTATGTGATATTGCCCTGTTGATTTAACGCCTTGGTATTTGTTGTTTCTTTCAGATATGACTAGATTTGAATGTTATTGCTACTCCACTGAACATTTTTTATGGTCAGTTTTGTGCGTATGTTTATATTGATTGGCATAGGAGTTTGTCGGTACAAGTTTAGGACATTTGAAAATGTACAACATAACAAAAAGTGGGTTGCAGAAGAAAAAGAATGAATTATATGGTGCAAAAAAATCTCTCTTTCCTTCTTTTCCTCTTTCTCTCTCTCTCTCTCTCTCTCTCTCTCTCTCTCTCTCTCTCTCTCTCTCTCTCTCTCTCTCTCTCTCTCTCTCTCTCTCTCTCTCTCTCTCTCTCTCTTTCCCTCTCTCTCTCTTTCTATCTCTCTCTCTCTTTCCCTCTCTCTCTCTCTCTCTCTCTCTCTCTCTCAAATCAAATTGTCAAATTTTCAGTTGTCTCTCTCTCTTTCTCTCTCTCCCCCATTCACACACACACACACACACACACACACACACACACACACACACACACACACACACACACACACACACACTCTTTCTCCTTTTTCTCTCCCTCCACACTAACACATACACACACACACATTCTTTTTCTAACTCACGAACACTTTTTCACTCACATACACACACACACACACACACTCTCTCTCTCTCTCCCTCTCTTTCTACAAACACACACACACACTCTCTCTCTCTCTCACTCACTCTCACGCATACAAAATAAAATAAAAGTAGAAGCAGTGAACTAATTTTTTACAGAAATTCACACGATCACACACACGCTCGCACCTTCACATAAGTACACGCGCATCTATTACAATCCTAGATTGTTTTATTTCTTAAAATATGCATAAGTTGCCAGTAAAACCATGGACTGATATTTAACAAATTCGTCCCTAAAACTTACAAAGTTTGTTCGCAATTTTTCAAGGTAGTGATGTTTCTCTACGGTAATTTTTGCTTCATGTAGAAAAAAAAAAGATATCAACAATCCCAACAAGTTTTCTGATGAACCAAGCTTTCAAAGCTTATTACAAACTCTTCTTCCAGATTAATCAAAGCTAACATTTCTGGTTCCCCTACCCGAAAACCATTGCTGCAATTGTGCGTTTAAATACGTTGTATTTTACGAGTAGTTTTCTGCACCTGTTGTCTGTCCAGTTAGCACATAATTAGGCATTGCTGTACATCTGCGCTCTGTACATGTTCTTTCTATCATCAAGGTTGAGGAAGTATTATCAACGTCAGTGTTTAACATTTTAAATCTAATTTGAAATAATGTCACCATTTACAAAATTTGCGTTCAATTTACCCTAAATCCATAATGACATTATTTCAAATTAGATTTTAAAAGTTTACCATTTAAAATCTAATTTGAAATAATGTCATTATGGATTTAGGGTAAATTGGACGCAAATTTTGTACATAATGACATCTTTTTATCTTTGAAATAAATACAGTTAACGCTATTTCAACGCCTGTTTTTTAATAACAAGTTACAGAATGTTTTATGAATGCTTTTAAAAGTATATAATCGTATGGATTGGAAGTATATTCGACACCGTTTTTAACTGTTAAAGTCTTTTCTCTTTAAAAGCTCATAATTTTAAGTGACCACTTTGTGTTGGTGGTAAAAAAAGCAATATAGGTTTACTTTGTTGAAAAGTATTAACGCTTACAACTTCTTTGTATGAATCTTGAACATGTACACTTCTGTTGGACTTGTATAACTGAAACGTTTTAGCTCCAAATTGTACATCTATTTTATCATTGCAATTATTTGCTACTATAACTTACCAAGTCAGAATGTATCTGCCCTTATCGTGTATTATATGCAGGCGTGGTGTGTGTGTGTCTTTGTCTGTGGGTGTGAACTTGTAAAAGCGACCAATTGGGTTTCAGAACTGACTTTTTGATTACAAAGTGGGTTTATTTGCTTGGAACCCATTGTGTTTCAGGAACCCATTTTGTTCTAGGTGCGCGGGAGTGCTCTTTTAGTGCTTGGGAGTGCAGTTGTAGTGCATGAGAGTGTTTTAAGTACACAGGAGTGCACTATCCGGTACGGAGAAAATACAGTCCATTTTCGGAGAAATTTGGAAGAAAGTTCGACCTATTTCGTCGCCTATAGGAGACGAAGTAAGTCAACTTTTTAGACGGAAAGAGCCAATTTTGACTTAGATTCTTACATTTCTAGAAGAAATTTGCGTTCTTTCCGTCAAAAAAGTGCTTTCCGATTCCTACATTCTTAAAGAAACCCATTTTGTATCGAATACAAGTATGTGTGTGTGAGTGTGTGTGTGTGTGTGTGTGTGATTTTAAATTGGTTGGATGCATAGAACTGTCCGAGTGTTCATAATTGTAAATATTATGGAATGTTAATGTTATAATAGAATGTTAGTACGGAATGTAAGAGGTTTAACAAGTCGACGGATCGCTCTTACTATTTTATAAGAACATTTTACTTCAAACTTTTTTTTCAATGTCTCGCACTGCCGGTAAGTACTTATTCATGTTTTTGGACAATAAAATGTCTTATATGTCTAATGTGGATTTTTTTAATCACATGTGAGTCTCTGAACTCAACCCCCTACTCACCAAAAGAAAAAAAAAGTGTCCGTCCGTATGTCTGTCCGCCGTCTGTGCAAAACTTGCAAGTGGATTAGTATTTCAGAACCTATTTTAACTATCACAACCAAACTTGGTAAGATGGTGTATACCTATGACCGCATAAATAATCTATGAATTAATGACTTCACTTTAAGGTCAAGGTCACAGGGTCAACAAATGTTAGTAAAAAAAAAGACAATTTATTACGAAATTTCATAATTTTTCTAGGTTATGAATATATGATTCTTTGATTCATGATAGATATCAACAAGGTACAAGGCATGATACAAATTTAGTCAACTTCACTCCAAAGTCACGGTCACAAGAGCTGCCCACAGTCGGTTAGTATAGGTACTTTGAAGTGACCTTGGTCATAAACTATGAGAGATGTAAAGTCCAAACTTGTTATATTTAGGGATAATAGATTGGTCTGTTATATTTTTTTTGCGTTGATCTTGAAGGTCAAGGTCATTTTAGACCTTGCAAAAATATATAAAAAAAATAGGTCAACGTTCATTGGAATGGCTGCTTATTTAATCCATAGTATGCAACATTAGGTTATTTGGTCAGACATTCAGAAGTCACGTGATGGTCAAATTCATCCCAAGGTCAGGGTCGTTGTAGGTCAAGGTCCTCCCAAGGTCAGCGTTTTTGACATAATACAACTTTTGCTGTAGTTTATGGTCAATAGCATAGAAAGATCAAAGTCGGTATTACTTTGCGTTGTAATGCCATGATTTCATTTAGTTTTTTTGGGCACTTATTTCCTTGTTAAATATTGCGAATTCCATAAGGAACATGTAAGTCATATGGGCTTTCCCTTCTAATTAAAAAAAAAAATCAGACGCATCATATCAATAAATGTATGATGTCTGAAAAAAGCAGTCGTTTATTCAGTGTTAAAACAGAAATGAAAAAGATGTTATGTTCTGACTATATAATGCTAATTCCAAATTCGCACAAATTTTCCATAAGAAATCCATGATATGGCTGAAACCTAAGTTCATAAGTTTTTCCTATGTCATCCATGGTATAATGCTAAACCCAAATTCGCCACACATTTTTCCATATGAAATCCATGATGTTATTACTAAAAACAGGAATAGCGAATCCTCACTGTGTGGACAGTAAGCTGTTGTGTTTTGAGACCGTTATATGTAAATGAGCAAGCACGTAAGGCGAGTGAGCGAGTACGCAATGCGCATATTATTATGCTTCGGAAGCTACGTACAATTAACACTTAGGCTAGTCTTGGACATGCAGTATTGCATTATTTATGCGAAATTGGTGTTACGTTGCCGTAAACGAAGCTCAAAGAGTTTGTTCATCGTCCTTGTACATATAGTGATCATTTGGTCAGCCTAGGCATTTTGCTGTTTCGGGATAATATTTAATTTGTTTAATTGTCTTCTCCACATTTGGTGATGAAGGTTTGTAATTTATTACGTGTGCATTGTATTGCCATGTGATGAACGCCTTGAACATGTCTTGTTGTGAAGTTGTGCACTATACAAATGAACGTAAGATTGGCTTGTAGGTATTTTGACTTGTTTATTATCTGCATCATATCACGTCTTTACATTTCACCGTGTAAATAAAACGCAGTGATTAGTTCTGAACTATATGAAAACTTGCAGGTTGCAAATAGTCCGTGGTTGATTTTCTTTAAATAGTTCGTTTGTTAGTAATACATATAGCACACGACGAACTGTCATCATTTTTGTATTGTACGAATATTTGCATTAAAGTGTTCACTGTGTGTGTGACATTCGAATAATTCATTTGTTTTCATTTAATGCTGTATTTTATGTGAATATTTGCTTAAAGTGGTGGAGTTTATTCTTTTTGTATTTTTTATTTAAAACAATTCAATCGCCCTTTTTGACAGCTTCCTATTCTCACAGAATAGTGTGTCATTAGCAACTTGAATCTGTGTTCGTGTGACAAGAAAGACTTGGTTTAGGCTAATCCAGGTTTACCTTTGGAGAAAATCCATTATCCAGAATACTAGCCCTGATATGGGTATGTTTTCCTTGGATTATTTTCAATATTTACCATCCGTCTTTACGCTGGATGACCTAGAGTAAATTGGAGTAACGGTTTGCCCAGTGGTACATGTAAATCTGAATACTGATGTGCCATAGCTAGGGCTTGCTGCGATAACCCTATAGCAAGTATTTTCGATTTCAGGTTTCCGTATCATAGATCTGGATTATCCTGAAACTGAATCTTCCCTATCACATGCACACTTATTATAACTGGGGGGGGGGGGGGGGGGGGGGGGGGGGGGGGGGGGGGGGGGGGGGGGGGGGGGGGGGGGGGGGGGGGGGGGGGGGGTAAGGGGGAGAATATGTGAGACATTGTGATATTACTGTTGTTGACACCTTTGTTTTTTAGATATTAATATTCTGAACATATTTGTTAAAACGCGGTTTTACTATCATTCATACATTTGTTAATATGCTATTAATATTGTAAATGCGTGTGTTGGAATTAAGAATTTGGTTCAATGTCTATAGTGAGCTCAACTTAAACTGTACATTAATTACTGGAAAATGCGTGCTTTTTGGTGCAAATTATCCATATGTGTTTTGTGTATCTATCTGCATTGACGTTTGCAATTGCTGCTAACCACCCGGTACCCCTATTCAGTGTATAATAATTGATTAATAATAATAGTTACTGGTTTTATATTTATGTTAATCGTCGACGCTTTGGGCGAAATTAACATGTACACTGACATTAACATCGTCTTCGGCGCTGCTGTCGCCATCATCATCATCATCATCATCATCATCATCATCATCATCATCATCATCATCATCATCATCATCATCATCATCATCATTATCATCATCATTGTCGTCGTCATCTAAAGGTCTTCGTTGCCAACAGCTACCAGTGTATTCTAAGCCATTCAATTCTGTTGGCCAACGTCATCATCCCATTTAAAATAATAATCGTCGTCATCATCATCATCATCATCATCATCATCATCATCATCATCATCATCATCATCATCTTCATCATTTTCATCAAAATCAATATCACCATCGTTGTTTTCTTCTTCTTCTTCTAAAATTTGCTCATAATATGTTTGTAACTTTTGTTGTATTTTAAAATAAACCCCAGCTGCTTTAATGTTTTGTGCCAAGCAGTTTGCGTTTCATTTCGGTGTTGACAGTTTTTTTTTATTTATTCGTTTGTTGTGTTTTTCCTTTATTTCATGATGCTCTGAGGCTATTTATATATTTAATTATTTGTCTGTTTATTTGTGTGTATTTGTAAAAAATAAATTTATTTTATTTGTTTGTTTATTTCTTTTTTTATTTATTTTAATTATTTGCTTACTTATTTATGTATTTGCGCTTTAAACTGATCCGTCATTAGGAAAAAAGCGCTATATAAATACCCTTAGTAGTAGTAGTATTAGTGATGGTAGTTGTAGTAGTAGTAGTAGTAGTAGTAGTAGTAGTAGTAGTAGTAGTAGTAGTAGTAGTAGTAGTAGTAGTTAGTTATTTATTTATTGGCTCTCTTTAACCAGAGAGAATGTAAAGGCTGTAGTATTGTGATTGTTTTGAACATAATTTAATAGTTTTTTTATATAGTTATTTATTTATTTATTTATTTATTTATTTATTTATTTATTTATTTATTTATTTATTTGCAGAGACAAGGAGAGAGTGAGAGAGAGAACTGCGTTTGATGTAAAGATTGTAGTAATGTGCTTTGTTTAATTAAAGGTATGTTATTGCATATCGCTCGATTGATGTGTTGTAAGTTATGTGACTGGAAAATAAAGCAATTGCAAAACTATTTCAACGTGGTTTGTATGTGTGTGTATGTGCGTGCGTGTTTGGGTGTATGCGTTTGTGTATGTGTGTGTGCGGCTTGTCTAATAAGGGATACGATTTTGGATTAGGCCTTGTTATTATTAATAATATATTTCAGCTTATTTTCATTACAAAATAATCTAGTAGACATTGAAACCTTTAACTGGGCGTCGCAAGATGGGATGTACATATCGATGTGTCGACAAATATCCGCGTCAGTACCCTAGGCCTTATGTCTCATGTTCGAAGGAAGAGAAGAGAAAGAACGAAACACTACACATAAAAAGGTAGACACTTATAGAAAGAAAGCTAAAGACAGGTGGATCGAATGATTAGGGAAATACGAAATAAACCGAAGATGACGACCACTATGAGCAAGAAGAAGTAACCAAGAACAAAAGCACGGCAGAAAATGAAGAAGGAGAGCAAAAACAACAAAAGCATAGAAGAAATCCTAATAACTCCTAGAGTTTAGAACCGGCAATGCCATTCGTGGCAATGCCATTCGTAAACAACACAATTAACTTTATCTTTCCTAATTATATCCAGTGTACAAAACACTATTCTACAATCTCCTTCACTTTACAACCTTTCTTGCAATTTAAGACAATCTCTTTAACCCGGGCAGGCTTTCTCTTTATTTTAAGCTCTATGATTGGACATTGTATGAGATTACGAATATCTTACTTTATCGTTGGGCTCCAATGTAATCACTTATCACTATTGTCTTCGGATCCCATGTTGTAATCATCACAAATTAGAGCAAAGACTAAAAAACACAAATAAGACGTTAAAGAAGCTCATTGGTCGAATGGAGCAAACCACAATAAACTAAGCACAGCAGCAGAGGTAGACATTAGTCGTAGAAGAATCCCTTTCGCGCCCTCTATAGAACATAATATTACTTTACGAGTTGGCTAACCTCAGCTAACAAGACTTGCAGGAAGTACCAGCAGTAAATTCGGATTGGCTTGGAGAGGAGCCGAGAAGAGAGAGGGGTTGCGTAGAAGAGAAGGAGGGAGGGAGGGAGAGAGATGGGCTATGATTGAAGAGTAGGTAGAGTGACGGTAACATTTATGTTTACTCTCAGGGCCAAGTCACTAACTCGATTTCAGGAAGAACAATAAATTCCGAAGCGCGTGGAGATGAGATACATTGAGCTGCTAGACCGGTAGAGCTTTTTATGTTTTTGCTTTGGGCTACACAATAGAGTCAGACGAACGTGTTTTTAAATATTGGCAAAGTTGGTAGAGCGACGGCATGTTTTAACGATTGGTCTAAACTCCGCTAACAAGACTTGAAGGATTGCAGGAAACAAATTCAGATGGGCTTGGGGCTAGACTACGTCAGTTAGTTGTGCGCTAACATGATACATCGTTTGCCTTGTTAATAAGCTGATATGAGAACCCACACGAGAATATACCTACTGACAAACAGATAGAAATCCTAAAGCTGAACAAATCATAGCTGAAGAGCAAGCAGGATTCAGGGCAGGGCGAAGTACCACTGAACAGATTTTCAACCTCAGAATAATCTGCGAGAAATACCTACAGCACCAACAACATCTATATCATGTGTTCGTAGACTTCAAGAAGGCGTTTGATCGAGTTTGGCAACCATTAGAGTGTACAACATCAGCCATAAAATTATTGAAGTCATCAAAAGCCTGTATGACAAGGCTACCAGTGCAGTCCTCTATAACAGCGCCATCGGAAACTGGTTCAGAACAACAATCGGTGTGCGTCAAGGATGCCTACTCTCTCCAACTCTCTTCAACATCTTCATAGAGCGCATCATGTCAGATGCCCTTGCAGATAACGAAGGCACAGTCAGCATAGGGGGTAGAGCAATCCCAACCTTCGTTTTGCGAATGACATTGATGAATTGGCTGGAGAGGAACAAGAACTTGAACAGCTGGTACAGAGGCTTGAAACCACCTTTAGAACCTATGGAATGGAAATAAGTGCAGAGAAGACCAAAATTATGACCAACAACAAAATTGGCATCAACACGGACATCAAAATCCAAGGCCAATCCCTCAACACAGTGCATAGCTTCAAATATTTAGGAGCCATTGTATTAGACAATGGGTCCCGACAGGAAGTCCTCAAGAAAGGAACATCAGTCTACATGCGAAGGTAAGACTGCTGCGCTCCCTTGTCATCTCCATCTTCCTATACGCTTGCGAAACATGGATTCTCACAGCAGATCTACAACGAAGAATACAAAGCGTGGAGATGAGGTATTACAGAAGACTGCTGGGCATTTCCTATACCCAGCACATCACCAACGACGAAGTCCGACAGACCATCACACAAGCCATTGGACAACACGATGACCTGCTTACAGTGGTGAAGAAACGGAAACTCCAATGGTATGGCCACGTCACCAGATCATCAGGCGTTTCAAAGACCATCCTGCAAGGCACAGTGCAAAGAGGTAGAAGAATAGGGAGACCGAAAAAGAGGTGTGAGGACAACTTTCGAGAATGAACTGGTTTGACACTGAGCGAAGCCATGAGGGTTGCTGAGGACAGAGAAAGATGAAGTACGCTGGTTACACGATCATCTGTGGTGCCCCTACGACCTCTGAGTTACGGGATAGGATAGGAGGATAGGATAGGACAAGCAGACAGATAGACAAAACACACACTCACACACAAACACACACAAACACACCCAAACACACGCACTCACACTCACACACACCGAACAAATAAAACAAACAGGAATTAAAAAAGAGAAGTTAAAAAATATGATAATAATGAAAAAGAAAGAAAGGACGGGAGGAAAGAAGGAAAGAAAGATCAAAAGCGATGGCGTGATCAAAATGTGACAACGTTAATCATTGTCCCTCAGGTCTTTTCAACCACCAACGAAAGCTGACAATCAGGTGTTTGGGTGTGAATAATTCGAGCGCAGTAGCAAAAAAAAAGCAAACACGCAAGGTAGAAGCAGCTGAACCAACAGCAGCAACAACAGCAGCAGCAGCAACGCCAGCAGCAGCAGCAGCAGCAGAAGAAGAAGAAGAAGAAGAAGAAGAAGAAGAAGAAGAAGAAGAAGAAACCGTGGAAGAAAAAGAAGAGCAATTGGTTAATAGAACGAGAAGAAAAAGAACAAGAAAGAGCAGAAACGGTCGGAGGAAGAAAAACAACAATAACAACAAGAAGTAGGAGTAAGATATGAAATAGCATAAGGAGACCAAACATATATATCACCACAACTACCATAACTAGCAAGAACAAGAACAAGAACAAGAACAAGAAGAACAAGAAGAAGAACAAGAACAAGGACAAGAAGAACAAAATAAAGAACAAGAACAAGAATAAGAAGAACAAGAACCAGAACAAGAAGGACAAGAAGAAGAAGAAGAAGAAGAAGAAGAAGAAGAAGAAGAAGAAGAAGAAGAAGAAGAAGAAAGAAAGAAAGAAAGAAAGAAAGAAAGAAAGAAAGAAAGAAAGAAAGAAAGAAAGAAAGAAAGAAAGAAGGTAAAAACAAAGAAGAGAAGGAGGTGTAAGAAGAATAAGAAGAAGTAGGGGGAGGAGATAAAGAAAGAAAGAAAGGAGAAGAAATAATTTTTAAAACATTAAAAAAGGAGAAAGGAAAAAAGAAAGAAAGAAAAAATAAGAAAGAACAAAAAGAAAAAGAAAAAGGGAAGAAAAAAAGAAAAAAGAAAAAAAAGGAAAGAAAGAAGAAGAAGAAGGAGAAGAAGAAGAAGAAGAAGAAGAAGAAGAAGAAGAAGAAGAAGAAGAAGAAGAAGAAGAAGAAGAAGAAGAAGAAGAAGAAGAAGAAGAAACAATAACAAAAGGGGTAAGAAGAAGAGGAGGAGGCACGAAACTTAAGTAAATGCCTGTATCAGCCAGCGCCTTGAGCTGTTCTTGAGCAGGAAAAGTGCTAACTAAAGAAGAAGATGGCCCGTCACTGTGTGGAGGGATACGTGTGAATCGATTTACGATCAAAGCATGCAGGAATGTTCTTTTATGGCATCCTGCTGAACTGTAAGTTAACAACTTCCTATAGCAGAGGAAAATGTCCACACTCAAAATTAGGACCACATTTTTTTTTTTTTACGGTGTTTCACTTGCAGACAGGAGGAAAAAATAAAATACAAATAAAATATGCTCGTTTTCCATTTCTTCTTCTTCTTCTTCTTCTTCTTCTTCTTCTTCTTCTTCTTCTTCTTCTTCTTCTTCTTCTTCTTCTTCTTCTTCTTCTTCCTCCTCCTCCTCCTCCTCCTTCTCCTCCTCCTCCTCCTCCTCCTCCTCCTCAGTAATGCTAATTATTACTTCTTTTTTTTCGTTCCCGAGCTTTAAGCTCAGCTCGGCAGCTATTGCTTTTGGCTTTGTCCGTCCGTCTGGCGTCCGTTCGTCCGGAGGTGACGTTTGAGCACTTTAATTTCTCAAAACTAAGGAAAGAATTTCTGTGAAACTTGGTATTATTTATGAAATGTTAAATCTTACCAGATGACAACAACAACAACAACAACAACAACAAAAAGTATGCATATCGGGTGACGTCATCATGAGACGTCATAATTTGTTGCGTTTGTTTTCTAATCCTATTTTCTCCCAGACTACTGTAAAGATTTAGTTCAAGTTTGGTACGTACTTAGACTTCATCTGTACCTCCAAACATGCAACAAATCGAGTGATGTAATCATCGCGACGAACGTCTATAGAGAATATTTTAAGATGCATTGAGCCTTAAACGAAAATATGTTATGGTGTGACGTCATCATGGTGGCGTCATTTTTGTTGTTGTTGTTGTTGTTTCTAATCCTGTTTTCTCCCAAAATACTTGAGGGATTTGGTTCAAGTTTGGTATATGCTTAGACTTTAACTATGTCTCCAACGTAAAGCCATACATATGCAAATCGAGTGATGTAATCATGATGACTCACCTTATTAAAAACAAAAGTACATAATAAAGAACACAACCACTTCGTATGTAATTAGAGTGTACAGATACCGTGAGCCTTAAACAAAATTATGGCATATTGAGGGACGTCATTGTGTGAAATCATTATAGTGACGTCATTTTTTTTTAAGTTACATTTGATTAGCTGGTTGCCCTTCATGTTCAAAGTTTGCTTTCTTACAAACAACATCAACATTAACAACAACAACAGGAGGTTACATTTTTATTTCCTTGTTTAACAGTCATCGCTTTTATGCGTTTCATATTCTTCTTGCATTTCTGCTTCTTCTTTCTGTCATGAATAATTATCGTTCCCCTCACCTTAAACTTCATTTCACCCTTCTGATCACTTCCCATTATTATCCACCGTCATACCCCTTCCCCGTTCCCCCCCCCCCCCCCCAAACGAAAGAGCATACGACATTGTCCTTATTCAAAACGCAACCCCCACAAAAATCCTCCATCCCGCTTCCAACATCTTGCACGCTCTCTCTCTCTCTCTCTCTCTCTCTCTCTCTCTCTCTCTCTCTCTCTCTCTCTCTCTCTCTCTCTCTCTCTCTCTCTCTCTCTCTCTCTCTCTCTCTCTCTCTCCTGTTTATCTACAAACCAACAATTGTAGATCTAGCTTGTTAAAAGGTTCTCATTCGCGTTCGGTTTGTTAGTAAACAGCATTTTTGTCCTGACCGAGAAAAGTGAAGAGGGTGATATCGGCCAAATGCCTGCTGCTGCTAATGCTGTACTTGTTAGACTTCACTCAGGCCACCCACACGCATCAAGCAGATAACACTATGCTGCCCAAATCTTGCGAACATTCCAGACTTTTTTTCAAAAGAAAAAATTGAATATATATACTATATTTTTTTGTTATATTAATCACAATCAGAATCTACATTGTCACAACAAACAGCAAGAAAAATGAGTTCGCGGTGTACAACAATCATTGCCAATAACTCTAATATAATAACTCAAATCTCCAGGTTTTTTTTTAAAACATAAAATAAACGAGTTTTTTTATTTTTTTTATTTTTACGAAAGATGTTTTAAATAATAAATGTTTTTGAACTTTTAAATTATTGTTGGTGTTGTGGACCATGGGCTTGTTTTGCAGAACAGCTAAATTTAAGCCCAAAGGCAGGTGGTAGAGGGTGGGGGCTTGAGGCGGTAGGGGGAAGGGATGAGATGGAAAGGGGAGAGGGAGGGGGAACACTAGTACTTCGATGGCTAATGGCAGCCTACTTCAAACCTTCAACCTTTTTCCTTCCTGACAGTTTCAGATTCAACTCCAACGGACATGACCTGTTCATACATTGAGATGACTGTCACGGGCTGCACTCGTGCCCGATTGACAGAATTTCAAGGTTGAAAAGAGCTGTGTTAGGTTTCGGACAGGGCGTAAGCGGACAATCCTATCCTATCCTATCCCGTAATTTGAAAGTCGTTGGGGCACCACAGATGATCGTTTAACCAGCATACTCCATCTTTCTCTGTCCTCAGCAACCCTCATGGCTTCGCTCAGTGTCAAGCATGTCCATTCTCCCACCTTTTGTTCTGTCTCCCTTTTCTTCTGCCTCTTTGCTTCGTGCCTTGCAGGACGGTCTCTGCAATGCCTTATTCTCCGGTGATGTGGCCATACCATCGGAGTTTCCGTTTATTTACCTAACTATTGCTAATTAGCGGGATTTAACTGACCATTTGTGGCTAAAATAATCAAAGTAACTTCATTTTAATATACATTGCTATTTATTTTAAATTGTTGATTGTTTGTATATGTATATCAGTATGTATATGTTTGTAACAGACTAAAATCATGTTATAAATTAAAAAAAACCCACTAAAACAATTTAAAACTGTAATTCTTGAACCATCAGTAGCTTTCTTTAACCTACACCTTCTCTTGAGATAACTGCTTGTTTGAGTAATTAACTAAATATATATAACTATATATAGACACTGTGCTCCTACTCTTTCGGATGAGGGTATAAACCGAGGTCAAGTCTGTGCCCGCACGCATTCCATCGCATGGACCTTACAGATCCCGAAGCTCGTGTGATAGACAAGTGAGCGCCGGCTACACAAATACACCCCGCACGCACTAGGTCTTTTCTCCTCATCCCCGGTCACCCAGGTTTGTGCTCAGTTGTCTGGGCGTCAGACTATGCGCCAAAACGCTGCAAGGGGGCGCCTCGGCACTTTGAGTTAGATCCTGTATTGGCCAGCGCCTTGAGCGGATTTTTAGCTGGAAATGCGCTTTATAAAAGTGATTAAATAAATAGCAGGAAACAGTTTCTTGTGCCTCTGCCATATAGAATATACCACGCGGTCCTAGCGTGAAAACTAGGCTTTAGACATAATTTATGACGGGTGTAAGAGTTGTAAAATCAAAGTACGACTGCACTCTTACGTTTAGTTTGCTTATCAGCTCAACGTTCACACACACGCACACACAAACAGACACCCTCACACACGCACGCACGCACGCACGCACACGTACAAGCACACATTGACCTAGTTGTTTCCCCTACATTTAAAGTCACATCATTCGCCAAGTGCATGTCACACAGTCATGCATCGCTTATTCGCCTTTGGAGTTGCTAAATAAAGTTAAAATTATACTGAAAATATTAAGATAATTCCTCACAATTGAAGACATTCTCTCAATAACGAATAATTGACCTGAATTGATAGATGCTATTGCTGGTGGTTGTGTTCGAGAGGGTTTTGATTGTGGTCGGACTGAAACTTTTTGTGTTTGTTGTTGATGGTTATTATCATGGTGGTTTGATGATGATGATGATGATGATGATGATGATGATGATGATGATGGTAGTGGTGGTGGTGGTGATGGTGGTGGACATGGTACCTTCAGCAGTGCCGCTGCTGCTTTTAACAAAATTAATATTATTGGGATAATTGCACCCCCTCTCTCTCCTTCCTTTAACCTACTCCCTGGGCCATACCTCCCTCCCTCCCTCTCTCTCTACCTCTCTCACTCTCTTTCATATACACAAAACACACACACTTACTCTCCCTCCTCTCTCTCTCTTTCCACATACACACACGCACACACAAACACATCCACCCACACCCCCAAGCACCCAACAAAAATCACCACACCCAGATCTTCTTGCAAAATACGATCCATAACTACGTAACAGAGAAATGCAATAGATTTCGGAGTGTCCACTGTATAACCCACAACAATGATGAACAAGAAAACTAGCTTCGTCACCCAGCTGAGCAATCTAAACTTGTGAAGCTACAACTTTGAAATTACCTTGCCATTACCTCATACAGTTAGGCCAAAAGGCTCAAATGAAATGTTTTAATTCTGCATTTTGTGCGTAGCAGCTGTGTGTATAGGGTTTCAAAAACACCCCTGAAGAACACTAATTTGTAATGCAGTAACAACTACAATAATAATAATAATAATAATAATAATAATAATAATAATAATAATAATAATAATAGTTGTTTCTGAACTCAAGAAATTTAAAGGTAAGTGTTTTTTGCTTTTATTGCCATTCGTATCATGAACACTACTACTACTACTACTACAGTACTACTACTACTACTACTACAGTACTACTACTACTACTACTACTACAGTACTACTACTACTACTACTACTACTACTACTACTACTACTACTACTACTACTACTACAGTACTACTACTACTACTACTACTACTACTACTACTACTACTACTACTACTACTACTACAGTACTACTACTACTACTACTACTACTACTACTACTACTACTACTACTACTACTACTACTACTACTACTACAGTACTACTACTACTACTACTACTACTACTACTACTACTACTACTACTACAGTACTACTACTACTACTACTACTACTACTACTACTACTACTACTACTACTACTACTACTACTACTACTACTACTACTACTACAGTACTACTACTACTACTACTACTACTACTACTACTACTACTACTACTACTACAGTACTACTACTACTACTACTACTACTACTACTACTACAGTACTACTACTACTACTACTACTACTACTACTACTACTACTACTACTACTACAGTACTACTACTACTACTACTACTACAGTACTACTACTACTACTACTACTACTACTACTACTACTACTACTACTACAGTACTACTACTACTACTACTACTACTACTACTACTACTACTACTACAGTACTACTACTACTACTACTACTACTACTACTACTACTACTACTACTACAGTACTACTACTACTACTACTACTACTACAGTACTACTACTACTACTACTACTACTACTACAGTACTACTACTACTACTACTACTACTACAGTACTACTACTACTACTACTACTACTACAGTACTACTACTACTACTACTACTACTACTACTACTACTACTACTACTACTACTACTACTACTACTACTACTACAGTACTACTACTACTACTACTACTACTACTACTACTACAGTACTACTACTACTACTACTACTACTACTACTACTACTACAGTACTACTACTACTACTACTACTACTACTACTACTACTACTACTACAGTACTACTACTACTACTACTACTACTACTACTACTACTACTACTACAGTACTACTACTACTACTACTACTACTACTACTACTACTACTACTACTACTACTACTACTACTACTACTACTACTACTACTACAGTACTACTACTACTACTACTACTACTACTACTACTACTACTACTACTACTACTACTACTACTACTACAGTACTACTACTACTACTACTACTACTACTACTACTACTACAGTACTACTACTACTACTACTACTACTACTACTACTACTACTACTACTACTACTACTACTACAGTACTACTACTACTACTACTACTACTACTACTACTACTACTACTACTACAGTACTACTACTACTACTACTACTACTACTACTACTACTACAGTACCCCTTGGGGTCATGAGCAATCTTGCCACTGTAGATTGTTCAAACCTATAAAGGGAACAGTGAAAGCCACAGTTGAAAACCTGTCTTTCCTTTATAGGCAAGACGCTTCACTGCGGCAACAGTACCCCCGTTGGAGTGCCGGGGGTTTTCAGTATAAATAGTATCCCCACTTTATGGAAATTTAGTGCTTTAAATTCCCACTGTCGCTGTCTTCCTCATTTACTCTTTCCTATTCTTGCTCTGTCCTTCACTATGCTATACTATCTTCTTCTTCGCTAGATCAATGACCTACCTTTTTTCTTGAAAACTCTTCCTGGACAAGACTCCTTGTTTATGTATGAGGTCTGTTGGATCAGCTTGGGAGTGTTGGACGCTTTCTGCCGGGTGGTCACTAGGGCTTCCTATGAATGTACTATTTAGCACTATAGGCATTTTATATGTATGTGTTTGGTTGATGATTTATAATGATGTTTGTATTCTATTTTGTTTTTGTAACCGGGGTGTTCGCGTAGTTGAGGTCAACCCTCAGCCGTCCCCCGCGTGGGATGTCTTTATTGTAAAGTGACTGGCTGGTGGAGGGCATTCAATTTTCCCACTGGGGTTGTTTCAGCAGATCTTTTATGCGGATCGGGGGTTGTCCGGTCCTGATTTGGCTCGGAAGAGTCCGCTGGACCTAAAGCAACAATAAATCAATCAAACAATCAAACTACTACAGTACTACTACTACTACTACTACTACTACTACTACTACTACTACTACTACAGTACTACTACTACTACTACTACTACAGTACTACTACTACTACTACTACTACTACTACTACAGTACTACTACTACTACTACTACTACTACTACTACTACTACTACTACTACTACTACTACAGTACTACTACTACTACTACTACTACTACTACAGTACTACTACTACTACTACTACTACTACTACTACTACTACAGTACTACTACTACTACTACTACTACTACTACAGTACTACTACTACTACTACTACTACAGTACTACTACTACTACTACTACTACTACTACAGTACTACTACTACTACTACTACTACTACTACTACTACAGTACTACTACTACTACTACAGTACTACTACTACTACTACTACTACAGTACTACTACTACTACTACTACTACTACTACTACTACTACTACTACTACAGTACTACTACTACTACTACAGTACTACTACTACTACTACTACTACTACTACTACTACTACTACTACAGTACTACTACTACTACTACTACTACTACTACTACTACAGTACTACTACTACTACTACAGTACTACTACTACTACTACTACAGTACTACTACTACTACTACTACTACTACTACTACTACTACTACTACTACTACTACTACTACAGTACTACTACTACTACTACAGTACTACTACTACTACTACTACTACAGTACTACTACTACTACTACTACTACTACTACTACTACTACTACTACTACTACTACTACTACAGTACTACTACTACTACTACAGTACTACTACTACTACTACTACTACTACTACTACTACTACTACTACTACTACTACTACTACTACTACAGTACTACTACTACTACTACAGTACTACTACTACTACTACTACTACTACTACTACTACTACAGTACTACTACTACTACTACTACTACTACTACTACTACTACAGTACTACTACTACTACTACAGTACTACTACTACTACTACTACTACTACTACTACTACTACTACTACTACAGTACTACTACTACTACTACTACTACTACTACTACTACTACTACAGTACTACTACTACTACTACTACTACTACTACTACTACTACTACTACTACTACTACTACAGTACTACTACTACTACTACTACTACTACTACTACTACTACTACTACTACTACTTCAACTACTACTACTACTACAACTACTACTAACTAATCTCTACTGATAGTAGTAGTAGTAGTAGTAGTAGTAGTAGTAGTAGTAGTAGTAGTAGTAGTAGTAGTAGTAGCAGCAGCAGCAGTAGCAGCGATCGTTGTGGCCGCGTGGTCTAAGGCGGGACTAACTTGCTTTGTCCTCAGGCTAGAAACAATGGTACCTGACAGATGTGGGATCGATCCTCCCTCTGGGCGTTATGTTTCTCCGACTATTATTTATTTTCGACGCGGGCAAGGTCTCGGGGGTTTTCTCCGGGTACTCCGGTTTGCTCCCCCAGCAAAACGAAAAGGAAAAAAAATACAACAAACTAATAATAGGTATAAGTTGGATTTGGGCGCGCCACAGGCTGCGGCAACGCCTTTCCCAGGGTAGGCGGCCCAGCATTTCCCGATTAAAAGAAACAATAAAATGTCAAAAATCAAAATCAATACTACTAATAATAATGATATCATTGTCTTCATCTGCATCATCATTTCAGTCTTTACTCCTGTTGGGATGCCGTGGTTTTCTGTATAAATAGTTTCCCCACTTTGTGGAACTTTAGTGCTTTCAATTACCACTGTTTCCTGTCATTTTCATTTGTTCTTTTTCGTTCCTAATCTGTCCTATCAATCTACTATCTTCTACGCTAGACCAGTCACTACCTTTCTTCTTGAAAAATCTTCAAAAACTCCTCATTTGTGTACGGGGTCTGTTAGGTCAGCTTGGGCATATTGGACGCTTTCTGCCAAATGGTCACTAGAGCTTTCTGTGGTATTATTATTTAGCAATGTAGACATTTTATATGTAGCTGTTTTTTTTTTTTTTACAATAAATATTTTATAATGCTGTTTATATTCTATTTTGTTTTTATAAACGGGGGTTCGATAAATTAGAGTACAGCCTCAGCATCCCTTGCATAGGATGCCTTTATTGTAAAGTAACCGGCTGAGGGAGTGCCGTCAGTGTTACCATTAGGGTTGTTTCAGCAGATCTTTTATGCGGATCGGGGGCGAGTCCTCTTTTAAGATCCTAGAAACAATGACTAACTAAATACCTAATCTGCAATCTTTTTCACAAATGTCAACATGACCCTTGTGATACGAAGTAGGTCTATGCTGTATGTAGTAGGCACTGGAAAAGATAGAAACATAGGCGCGTTAATCACGTAAGCTACAAATATTATATAATTATTGTTCTCATTTACGAAAGATAATTGCACTAATATTATTTTACAAAAGTACAAATTTTATTTCTTGTTGCATGTATTTTTATATGTGTAATCTTATTGACAGTTTACTTATTGAATTTATTTTAATTTTTATTTTATTGTTATGCTTTTTTTTCTTGTTTTGTATTTATTTATTATTTTAAAGGTCAAGTTGCTATTGCGATCTCTACAAGCAATTTAATGTTGAGTCCCATTGTAGACTACTCTAGATCTTGAAGATAATTCTTGTACTTTAAAACTGTTCACCTTTCACATCTTTAATATCAATGATTTCATAAACTGTCTTAAGTTCTTGTCGTCGTCGTCGTCGTCGTCATCATCATCATCATCAGCATCATCATCAGCATCATCATTATCTTCAATGTAGCCGAGCGGAATATTTGACTCCCGCCTCTCGGCCACGTACTTGAGAACACAGCCCAACCCAAGCTGTTATTCCTATTTATTCCTCGTAAGAGGGACATACAAATATTTGCCCTGCAAGGCGGTGATGCGTGTTAGTAGTAAACCGGGTTGCTGGCTACTAGTGCCATGACACTTCACACAAGTCGCTGCCACCGACTTGCATAAAAGGCCTGCCGACAATGTAGTCTCGCTCACCACCAAAAGAACAAGACGAATGGTCAGCCGGGGAGAACAAATGTCGTGTCGCCTTGTCCTGCATAATCCAATGGCCACACCAAAGGATTCTGCACAGCAGGAGCCACCCCAGTCTAGTCTACCAAACAAAATGTAAGGTAGACTACTTCTCTCCCAAGCCCGAACCAGTCGCCTCCCATTCCGCCTCCCATTCCGCCTCAGACCCTGGGTGGACTCGAATCACAAACCTTTCGGTTAACAGCCGAACGCGCTAACCGATTGAATGGCAGGCGATTGGTTCAAGCTTGGGAGAGAAGTTTTCTACCTTACATTTTTTGGGTAGGGCAAATATTTTTACGACCCTCTTATGAAGGATAATAGGAGGGGCCGGGTAGCTCAGTTGGTAAGAGCGTCTTGCTAGTAACCGAAAGGTCGCTGGTTCGAATCCCGGATTGGTCAACGTGTGATCATATTATTTTCCCCTTTACCAACAACTGGCCCGCTGGTGTCAGTATAAATCGGTCCAGTAGTCACCTATATGCGAAAGTGTCGTGTGACTATAATCTACAAACAACAACAACAACAAGGCTAATAGAAATTAACAGCCTGGGTCGAGGAGTGTTCTCAAGGTGGTGGTCGAGAGACGGGAGTCAGATGCTCCGCTCGGCTACATCATCATCATCATCATCATCATCATCATCATCATCATCATCATCATCATCATCATCATCATCATCATCATCATCATGGCCATCATCATTATCATCATCATCATCATCATCATCATCATCATCATCATCATCATCATCATCATCATTCCCCTCCCCCAACCATCACCACCACCATCATCATCATCATCATCATCGTCGTCGTCGTCGTCATTTGTGTCCGCTTCTTTTACAACTTTGTCGTCTAGTGTCATCATCGTTGTCTTTTCTTCGCCTCTCTTTCATCGTCAAAGTTTTTTTTTTTTTTAATCTTTCGCTTTCAATTATCTGAATATCAGAAGTTTTTAAGAAATCAACAAACAACCAAAAAAAAAATAAAAATTATAGAGTAAGGGAGAGTATAAGGTATTGACTGTCAAAACTAGATATTCGAAGTAATGTTACTTCCCTTCACTGTGCATTTACGCTCTCTTACCGTCTGCCATATCGCCGATTAGAATCCATTGCCCCATGCATTCCGCTCTCCAGTAGGTTATAAAAATTAATATTCTTGTTGGGGTTAGTGGCTGGTCTGCTATATAGTACTTTAATTACCGTTAAACAAAATACGAGCCAGTTAGGGTTGAGTTAACGTCATAAAATGAAAGCTAAATATCATCGGCCATTTTTATGGACGCATATGTCTAAGGTCAAACGCAAACGCATTCATTAGAAATTCAGCGTGTCTTCGTGCTTTATTTTATTTTATTTTATTTTTAAAATAATGTATTTCATCTCATTAGTTATACTTGTAAAGCACTTTTACATCTCAAGAGCTGTTCAAGCGGCCCAGCCTGGTCGATCTACCGGTTCTAACTCAAGCTGCCCGAGCTAGGCGCTCCCGTGCAGCGTTTGGGCGTATTGTCTGATGGCCAAACAACATAGCACAATCCTGGGGGATCGGGGATGAGGGACAAATGGACCTAGTGCTTGCTGGGGGTTTATTTGTGTAGCCAGTACTCACCCGTTTAGGACATGAGCATTAAGATCTTTAAGGCCCGTGCTATGGAATGCGTGCGTGCACTGACTAGACCTCGGTTTATACTCTCATCCGAAGGAGTGTATAAAAATACACTGGGTTACTTTCAGGTTTAAAAAATGCGAATTATCGTGCTACATGACAATCCTGAGTGGTTCCAGCCAATCAAATCCAATTTCGACCAACATGACGTAGAAGTGGAAGAATGGGTGTCTGATGTCACTTCCGTTGATATCAGCAAACCGCCGCCGGCCGATGCTATCTTCTACAACCGCTGCAGCCCCTCAGCTCACACTCGCGGACGGCCCCGGTCTCTTGACCAGGTGAGTGAAGTTTATTGAAGACCATTTTTACAGATCAGTGGCTGTGGAATTGATTTAAATGAAACTTAACGATTATGCTCGTTCTTTTTTTTGTTGTTGTTTGTTTTTTGTTGTTGTTTGTTTGTTGTTGTTGTTTGTTTGTTGTTGTTGTTTGTTTTTTGTTGTTGTTTGTTTGTTGTTGTTGTTTGTTTTTTGTTGTTATTTGAAATACTTTGAAATATTCTGGAATCAGGTCGAGCTAAATGTCTGTCAGTTGGTCCTTTGAAAGCCATATCTCAACAACTACTGAACAGATTTCAAGCAAACTTCATTGGAACTTCTGGAAATGCTTTGATACAAGAATAAGAACAAGCCAAACGTCGGTCTGTCGGTCCGTCGGACTGCCCGTTAAAAGCCATATTTCAAGATATACTGAACGGATTTTTTAAAAAATCAAACCACATTAGCTACATTAGTGGTCTGCCTCTCGTGCCATCAATCATGGTATTGGATGCAGTCTAAAAAAAAAAATTCGTTTCCTTTCCATCTTGTAATAGCGATCTCCCTGCCTTTACACCACATGTTTGAGTGATAGACGTGTGCTTGTTGTGAGTGCGAGAGTGGGTGAAACATATGAGCGTGTATGTTGGTACAGATCACCGCGTTTTGAGCCTCAATTTGGGTAATTTGGGGGAAAGCCCGTATAATAGCATCTTATTATTATTATTATTATTATTATTATTATTATTATTATTATTATTATTATTATTATTATTATTATTATTATTATTATATTTGCTCTACCGCAAAGGTCAAGGTCACGGGCGCCATTTGTTGCTAAACCTGTTTTGTTCAATACTTCCAAAACGGCTGAAGCGATTTTGTTGCGAGTTGGTATACAGATACTTCGACCCATTTGTCATCCTTCAGTAGCAGTCCGATGGTCGGTTCGTCGGTAGATCTACTATTGGTCGGTGCGTTCCTCCGAACTTAATTTTTTTTTTAAAATTCAAAACGTACTTTTGGCTTTAACGCAAGAATAACTGAACCAAAATTTCTCATTTTTACTTTGCAGGATACTTTATCTACTGGTAAGCATTTGAACGAACAATGTAAAAATCCTGTAAAATGCTTCGCACAATATCGATGTGATCTACACGGTAAATTTCAAAGAATAATAGGCTCGCTGCGGTTAATTCGTCATAGAGAACCACAAAAGACGTGTATGAGTGCGGTTGCAACTTTGATGTCTGTTCTATTCTGTGTGCAGGCAGCAACGATCTTGCGGTGGTTACACCAACATGGAAAGACGGTGGTGAACGGGTTAGTGGCCGCGGAAATGGAAAACAGCAAAGCTTTACAGTACATGAAGGCTGTTCAAAGTGGACTTCAAGTCCCAAGGACAATCTGCACGGCCAAGCCCACACTGGAAGTAAATGATTGATTCACATCAGATCGAATGTTTGTGCTCACTGCAAAAGATTTGAGAGTCAGAGTTGCGTAGAGACATTCAGAGAAGGCCTAGCCCTTTCTCTTTCGACTTTCAGGACCGCTCTCTTAAACCTTGTAGGAACTTTTTTTGGATAAAAGTATACACCGAGATCTAGCCTTTGCACGCACGCATTCCATCCTGACACTGATGTCCTAGACGGGGGAGTGCCAGCTATACAAATATACCCAGCAATTCCCTCGGTCCCTTCTCTCCCTACTTGGCCATTTTATAATGAAACGCTTTAGTTTCTGCATATATTTTAACGCTTCTTTTATTTGTTTCTGTTTGGTTTCATTTTAACACACATATAATCCCCCCACCCCCACCCCCAAAACTCCCCCCAACACACTCTTAATGTGACTAATTTTGAAACAGAAAATGCTAACATTATTACCGGCGTCCTTACCGCTGCTTTATATTTTGCGTCTATCACATTTGGTTCACAGATCATAGAACAGACGTTCGGAAAATCGAAGCCCTTTATCATCAAACCAGACAGAGGCGGGAGGGGAGCTTTCATTCGGTTCTACAACGATGTTGACGAATTTCAGGCAGACTCAGAGCCTCTAGAATCCATCACCGGCCTTTTCGTTGTGCAAGAATTTATTCCAGCTACTGATGGTGTTTACAGGTATTTAATTCACATTTTGTCTTTACTTTGCTATGCACTGACTCCGTGCCGTCGTCGCCGTCATCATCATCATCATCATTATCATCATCATCGCCATCTCTTTTCGTTTGACGTCGAGGACAGCGCCCCCCGCTTTCACCTCCAAATGTAAATCACAACCTCTAAATCATTTACCTGTTCATCGAAATCATAACCCCAGTTATCATCGTCATTGTCTTTCTACTGATCGTCCTCTTTTCTCCTCCCTTAAATGAATATAAGAAGTATAAATAAACACACACATTCGTAGAAGCGCCTTGAGAAGTGATCTGAAGGTCCCCAATCTAAGGACAATGTCGTTCTGTAACTCAAACATCTTTCCTTTATCGTTTTGTGTACGGTTTTATCTAATATTCATTATTTTAAGAATCGGCGGTCATCTGTTCACTCGTCGAGTAGTAACTTTCTATTCTTCAAAGGACTAGCATTATCAACATTGTTATTATTATTGCAGATTTTTTTAGCGCACATATTTCGCCGTACTTAGCGACTCAAGGCGCTGGCCGATACAGGATCTAACTCAAGCCGCCTGAGGCGACAATTTGCAGCCTTTGGGCGCATCGTAATAACGCTCCAGACAACTGAGCATAATTCTGGGCAGCCAGGGATGGGGGAGAAGGACCTAGGTGCATGCTGGGTGTGTTCTTGTCACCGGCACTCACCCGTCTAAGACATGAGCGTCAGGATCTTTAAAGTCCTTTATGATAGAATGTATGCGACACAGACTAGACCTCGGTTTATACTCTCATCCGAAGGAGTAGGAAACAGGAGTAAAGTGTCTTTCCCAAGGACACAACACAATGCCCCGGCCTGGGCTCGAACCCGAGACTTTCAGATCCGCAAGCCAAAGCTCTACCATTAGACCATCGTGCCTCCCTTTTATTTTTGTTATTTTTGTTTTGCATGGCCGGAAACAACTTTTCCTTTGGGAATTCTTGTACGAATAAATATATATCTTATGTCTAACTCTACAGGTCGGAGTTTGTGGGGCAACGCTATCTGTACACGAGCGTGGCAATGCCTGTGACCTCGGGATGCTTCGATCCCAACATGTGCCCCTGCGAACTTCCGAAGTCCAGGTTCAAGGTCCTCACTGACTTTGAGCACCCAGTCATCGACAAGATCCTAAACCTGTTCCAAAAAACTGGTTTGGAGAACGGCGCAGTCGAGTTCATTTTCGATTCAGAGGGCGAGCCACGGGTAGTGGATATTAACACTAACACTGCATACAACAGAGACGCCGAGGAGAGAGCTGGAGCAGAGCAAGGATGGAAAGCAGTGACGCAATACGTTGTTAATAGACTCAGGAAGGCTGAAGAAGAAGCCTGAGAAGAAGAAAAGAGTCATAAGCGCTTTACAAATCGTGCGACTTTGCGTTGAAGGGTTTCTGTAGTCTTTCTAAATTCAGGCGGTCGATTAAAATAATTATTCGAACCGTACACAGTGTGTAATAGCCTACATTAAAAATAAGTGCATTATTGCTTGCTTATTTATTGTCTGTTTATTTCATTTAACGTCTTTCCTCCGAAGCGATTTTAAACTATGGAATTAATAGAGAAACGAATTATTACATTTTCTGATGTCTTTTAGTTGTGTGCCCTAGTTTAATTGGAACTGTTACAGTTTCAGCCTTAAAACAAAAACGGTATATAGAATACTAATTTCCTTCTGTTACTTCTTATGTTGTTAGCCAAGAGTTCTTCATGCTTACAGTTTGCATGTAAGCTCATTTATTATGCTTTTGAATGTAAGCTTATTTGTTATTACGATGTTTTTATAATGCTGTTAGTTTAGATAAGCAATCGCCGTTCCTTTGTGTGTGTGGGTGTGTGTGTGGGTGGGTGTGGGTGGGTGTGGGTGTGTGTGTGTGTCTGCGAGCACGCATGCATTTATGCGTTGATTGTTTTTAATAAATGTATTGCTTAACGTGCAGCAATGCCAAACCGTGCGAACAACTTGACCTTGCTTACGGTAGTATGATTAATGTTATTCTACTTGTGAAGTAATGTTGCATTATTCTGAAGATTAATTTTAAGTTTAAAGATCATGACATCTGTTATATCTTTTTTCTTTTTGCTTAGAAGCTAGACAACTAATTTGTTTAATATGTGTACATAACTATTAGCACTGGTTCCGTACATTGAATTTATATACGACAGGATGGAAATAAAGTTTAAACTTTACTCTATCTCTTTGTTGCTTTAAGATTGGGCATACTGATACTGATGATGATGATGATGATGATGGTGATGATGATGATGATGATGATGATGATGATGATGATGATGCATCACCTCCCTTAATATATTTTTGCTAGTTTTTACTCTCACACTTTCACTTAATTAAATGTCTCACTTTTATCTCCTTTTTTTCACGATAGATCGATAGACAGATAGATAGATAGATAGATAGATAGATAGATAGATAGATAGATAGATAGATAGATAGATAGATAGATAGATAGATAGATAGATAGATAGATAGATAGATAGATAAAAGTGCAAATATTTACATTCCATTATTATAGCGCTGATGCTTGCTTTACACTATAGCGCAGTTGTTAAATGTCAGTATGTCTTAGTAATGCTAATTTACTGCGGAAGTACTGCGGAGTCTAAAAATAAACCTATGGACTATATTGGAAATCAAACTCTCTGTATCTGTCTCAGTCTGTCTATCTCTCTCTGTCTATCTGTCTCTGTCTCTCTGTGGTTCTTTTTCACACCTAATGTGTTCTTCTTTGTCGACTGTTGTATCTTTTTTTTCTTTCTTATTCTCTCTTGATAGCGAGAGTCTTGAGTCTTGAAACTTGTCAGAGAGAGGGATGGAGGAGAGAGAAAGAGAGAGGAGAGAGGGAGGGAGATAGCGCGGGACAGAGAAGGAGTACGGGAGAGACGAGGCGCGAGAGACACTGAGCTATATACAATAAAAAGTATTCAGGTTGATATATTATAAGTAACTAAATATGACGCGGATAATACAAATTCGATAGAAACACACGGCCCAAAATTTTGGTAAAATCAAAAGTTGAGCGACTTGTATATTTAAAGAAGGAGGAGAAGAAATGCTGGCTCTTCTTTCAGTTAATAAGCGAGTTGATGTCAGCTGCTTTCATAATTATGTATTATTATTTGTTGCTATGGGTGGTTGTAAAAGTGGTGGTCGCGGTCGGTTTTGGGACGGCAGTGGTCCCCTCTGGCGTCGACGCAGCGGTCGTCTTTGTATGAGCAACCGTGGGCGTCGTTGCTGCTGTGGTTAGTGAGCCCGCCTGTGCAATCAGATTGTCCAGCAGTTGTTCTGAAAATAAAAAAAATAAGTGCTAGACCCAAAAGGGATAAGAGTTCCCTCGCATGTACTTCAGTCGTTAATCCGCATAACTTGATGTGTTGACTAAATCAATAAATGCGATGATGATGATGATGATGATGATGATGATGATGATGATGATGATGATGCTGATGATGATGATGATGATGATGATGATGTCGAACGCCGGGTCACCATGATGACCACACTAGCACTCGATATACGTAAGTTTTGACTAATTTAAACGGAAATGTAAAACAAAAAAATTTAAAGGTGACACATGATTACGTCACTTAATTTGAACAAGTTTTTTTTACGTTGGAGGCATAGGAAAAGTCTAAGTATACACCAACCTTGAACCAAATCCCACCAGTACTTAGGGAGAAAATAGGAATAGATAAAGAAAAATGAGGTCACTATGTTACATGTTACACGATGACGTCACTCAATATACCATAGCTTCGTTTAAAGCTCAAGGCATCTGTACAATCTAATTAGGCCTACATAAGAAGGTTTTAAAATATTAATTTCTTTTAACGATGATTGCGTTACTCTATTTGCATAAGTTTAGTTTACTTTGCAAGTAAAGTCTAAGTACATACCAAACCTGAATCAAATCCCTCTAGAAGTTTGGGAGAAAATAGGATTCGAAAAAAAAAATTATGAAGTCACAGTGATATCGTCACCCGATAAGCATACTTTTTTGTCATCTGTAGGATTGCCCATTTCCTAACTAAATACCACGTTTAAAAGAAAAACTTCATCCATTACTTTAAGAGAAAAATGTGCAAATATTACCTCCGGACGGACGCCGGGAGGAAGGACAAAGTAAAAAACAATAGTTCCAAGAACTGTACAGCTCGAAACCTAATAAATATATAAATAAACTAAATAAATGTTCTTAACATGTATGCAAAGAAATTCGACAAAAATCTGAGTTTTAAAAAATAGAATGAGTATAGTTCCGACATAGAACCAAAACAATTAAATTGATTTTCAGGTGTATTCCAAAAGACGCTCATGTGCAGTCGCTGATCTGGTCTTAGAGAAAAGTTCTTCTGTTGCTAGTAAAAGAAAACGTTGTTCATAAGTTGCACATAAAATTATCAACACCGTTTTTGGTCGTTAAAGTGTACCAAAAAAACCTATTATAAAGAACCACTTAAGATTTCCAAATCCGACTGGTTAAGCTTCATGTAAAAATTGTAAAAATTGTCAAACAAAACTAATAAAGTCTTCTCCTTTCTCCTTTAAAACAATTGTGTACATGTACAGAACATGAGCGAGACCGTTTTCAACTGAAGGCTAGAAACAGGGACATGCGAGGCGAGCAGACTCGGTGCAGGAAAATAGTGACTCGGTGAACCTAACCTATAACTTGCAAGATGTTGGTGTGTGATCTTTAGCAACTTTCTTCTAGAACATACATGTACAAAGGACATTATACTGACGGCAAGCTTGTGCTTCTTGGATGAAGAGTCTACGTGTAACTCACAAGTGAACCCTAACAGACCGTCATTGATAAAAGTGAACTCACCACACTTATCACAACTGGCAGGGCAGATGGACAGTCCCTCTGGTTTGTTGCATATGTCTTCAAAAGTGATAAGGTCCTGACAACCGTTGTTCAGCATCGTATCATTGCACCTATATGCTCCCCCGAACAGTGCACAAAAGCCACAAGTCACAGGACAAGTTCTCAACGATAGGTGGCTGTTACAGTTGGCCTACAGACAGCAGAGAAACAGTGATGATGAAAATACAAAACAATACGACTTTATGTGTCTCAGCTCATATGTATTAAAAATTTAACATGTACACAAAAATGCATTTCACAACACACAACACAAACAGTGACAATCTATTTGTAAAAGTAGAATTAAAAGACTAACACTAGATGACCCAATGTGACACACTCACAACTTAACACTTAACACGAAGGCAAAGTCAGCGTAGGGGGTAGAGCAATGTCCAACCTTCGTTTTGCGGATGACATTGATGGATTGGTAGGAGAGGAACAAGAACTTGAACAGCTGGTACAGAGGCTTGACACCACCTCCAGAGCCTATGGCATGGAAATAAGTGCAGAGAAGACCAAAATGATGACCAACAATACCAATGGCATCAAAACGGACATCAAAGTCCAAGGCCAATCCCTCAACACAGTGCATAGCTTCAAATATTTAGGAGCCATTGTATCAGAAGTCCTCTCCAGCAACGCACAAACAAACTGCTGCCTTGACAAGGTTGAAGCCCATTTGGAAAGACAGGGTCATAAGTCTACATTCCAAGGTAAGGCTGCTGCGCTCCCAGGTCATCTCCATCTTCATATACTTTTACTAAACATGGACCCTCACAGCAGATCTCCAACGAAGAATAAAAAGCATGGAGATAAGGTGCTACAGAAGACTTCTGGGCATTTCCTATACCCAGCACATCACCAACGACGAAGTCCGACAGACCATCACACAAGCCATTGGACAGCACGATGGCATGCTCACAGTGGTGAAGAAACGGAAAACCCGAGGACTTGGACACGTCACCAGAGCACCAGGCCTTGTAAAGACCATCCTGCAAAGCACGGTAGAAGGAGGCAGAATAGGTGGGAGACAGAAAAAGTAGTGGGAGGACAACATTCGAGAGTGGACTGGCTTGACACTGAGCGAGGCCATGAGGGTTGTCGAGGACAAAGAAAGATGGAATACGTTGGTTAGGATAGGGATAGGATCATATCACAGATAGCAATTGCACTGAGATTAATATTTTTAAAAATAAAATAAAAATAAAATAGATAATATCATCTTCTCTCCCACCATCTACACACTCCCCCTCCCCCATTTTTGCACTCACACTCACACGCACGCATGATGACAGTCGCCATCTCAGGAGCAGCCGTGGAGATTCCACTAAAAGTATGGTGATAAACAGATTAATCTGAGTCATGCTAAAAGTAATAAATGCAGCATTAACGCTACTAGTAAAAACACTCTTAAAATACTCTTAAAACTGCACCCTTCAGGAAGTCTTCTCCAGGATTGCACAAACAACTGCTGCCCTGACAAGGTTGAAGCCCATTTGGAAAGACAGGACCATAAGTTAAATGCTTGCGAAACATGGACCCGTACAGCAGACCTACAAGGAAGAATACAAAACTGTGAGATGAGGTGCTACAGAAGACTTCTGGGCATTTCCTATACCCAGCACAGCACCAACAAGGAAGTCCGACAGACCACCTAAGCTTACAGTCCCTAAAAACACAGGGCCGCCTCATTAAAACTGAACATATCTTTGTTAAATACATAAAACATAGTCATAGTCTGTGTGTGTATTGTGTGTGTGTTTGTGTGTGTTTCTGATTTGATTTTTCAGGTGTTGCTTTCGATTTATTTATTATTAGTGGTTTTTGTACAGGGTACACAGGTTGCGGTTTAAAATGTAGACAGAGAGACAACTGTTGTCTGCGAGTTTCATTTGGACGATGATACCTCCCCATATCCCCCTTGATACCTCACCATACCCCCTCCCTGATATCTCCCCGTCCCCCCCCCGATGCCTCACCATACCCCTTTGACACCTCCCCGAACCCACTTGATACCTCCCTATACCCCCTTGATACCTTCCGTGCCCCCTTCCCCCCCCCACCTTGTAACCTACCTGTACCCTCCTTGATACTTCTCCGTTGATCGTTTCGCAGGTATGGATGAAAGGAATCGAGTTCAGTTCAGTGGGTAGATTACCGTCCGCGGACACAATAGCGTATAGGGGACTTGAGGAATCGACCGTCACCATACCCCCTTATATATACCCGTATCCCCGTTATGCCTACCCATGCCCCTTTAAACCTACGCGTAGCCCCCTTTTACCTACACGTACCACCCCATCCCAATCCTTGGTAATAATAATAATAATAATAATAATAATAATAATAATAATAATAATAATAATAATAATAATAATAATAATAATAATATTGAATATGGAATAATACAAATAGAAATCATAAAAACACCAAGGTTTTAAAATAAAATTTGATATAAGATATTATAATAATAATAATAATAATAATAATAATAATAATAATTATTATTATTATTATTATTATTATTATTATTATTATTATTATTATTATTATTATTATTATTATTAGTTTATAAATAATAATAATAATAATAATAATAATAATAATAATAATTATTATTATTATTATTATTATTAGTTTATAAATAATAATAATAATAATAATAATAATAATAATAATAATAATAATGATAATAATAATAATAATAATAATAATAAATAAAAAAGTTAAAAGTAAAAAGCCTAAATTAAAAAGAAAAATATCCATATTGTAGTGTAAAAAAAAACATAAAAAAATATGGCCTGCGAGAGATTTGAACTTGGGTCGCCTGCACGGTAGGCGAATGTCTTAATAATAATAATAATAATAATAATAATAATAATAATAATAATAAAAATAATAATAATAATAATAATATCGAATATAGAATAATACAAATATAAATCATAAAAAACACCCAGGTTTTAAAATAAAATTCGATAAAAGATATTATAATTATAATAATAATAATAATAATAATTATTATTATTATTATTAGTTTATAAATAATAATAATAATAATAATAATAATAATAATAATAATAATAATAATAATAATAATAATAATAATAAATAAGGTAAAATTAAAAAGCTTAAATAAAAAAAATATCCATATTGTAGTGTAAAAAAAAAAAGAAATATGGCCCGCGGGAGGTTTGAACTTGGGCCGCCTGGCACGGTAGGCGAATGTCTTACTAAGTCAGCTATCAAGGCTTCGTATGAATATCATCAATTTTTTGGTCTATATGGGAAAACATGCTGAAACCTCGATTCGATTTTTAATTAATCAAATTTAATTAGTTAAACACAAAATGTTGTAAGATTGGTGACCAGAGTGCAAAAGTGTTTTGAATGGAAATAAAACAAAATTTGCGGCATTACGAAACGGCACGTTCTTGACACGGGTTGAATGGAAACCGCGCGCGGAATGAGGCTATTGCAGTTTGTGGACATTTTGTTTATTTATTTATCTCAGAAACGGTTAAACGTTCGGTAAGGAAATGTCGGCTGTAACGATTTCGTGGGTTTTGAGCACACAGCAGGCCGATCAGCAGCACCCAGCACCTGCCCAGATCAGCGTCCATACCAGACAAACTTTACAGTAGAGGCGAAGAAAGACTTGCGGCTAAGCAATTTATATATAGAGATTTTTATTTATTTATTTATTTATTCTTTATTTTTGTAATGCAACTATGAGCTTTAATGAGGAAGAGGCTGTACAAAGGTTTATTATTATTATTATTATTATTATTATTATTATTATTATTATGAAATCAACAAAACACAGTTTCATGGTCATAAATAATCCTCTTTTCACATATATGTCAGGTACTTAATTCTTGCCCCCTTTGCTTTAAAGGACTTTTTCGGTATAAGTACAGATTTGCAAAATCAATTAACATTCCACATCAAAGGCTGCGCACAGCAGTGACCCACACCCCCTCGGCAAGATGACGTCAACATATCACACATCATGTGACCATACTACGTGATACCACCTGATGGGCCCACCAATATACTACTCACAACTACACTCACACTGGAGTCACACACAGACGTCACATATCTTAATCAAGCAACGTCATCGCACCAGCTTAATCTCTTGTTTCCTCTCCACAAGCGCAATGAGCATGAACCTTGTAATCGTGGATGCCTGCGCTATACAAGTCTACATCATCATCATCATCATCATCATCATCATCATCATCATCATCATCACCAGCTACCAAAGTAGCCACCTCGCATATCGCTCAACCCCTAAACACGCTCACACTTTACTGTTTATGCAGCCACTTCATGTATTCATACACCAACATGATGATGATGATCATGATGATGATGATGATGATCATAATGATGGTGATGATGATGATGACAAAGATTTTCCTTTGGGGTTATATATAACTTTTCTTTAACTAAATGATTGGAGATACTTACCCCTTCTATGTGCAATTCTTTGCATTGGTCATTCATAAGCTGATCTGTGCAGTGCCCTTGCAAAACGTCCCACAGCGGATCTGATATATGTCCTAAAACATATAGTTGTGACATTGACACTGCTGTAACAATGGTGGGTCTGAAACACTTCATATTCACGGGCACAAGACCACCTGTCTCTTTTCACCAACTGGTCAGACAAATGTCAGTCGAGCTGCACGACTCAAATAGGTATGACTTCTTCCCTCAGGCTTTAAATGTCGTTCGTCGAAGATCTGCCTGGAAAGAGCGAGTGGAGTAGGTCTTGAGTTAATGGACCTCGACGCGGTTTTTGATTTCCTATGGTAGCGACTTCTCAATATAGTTCGTATCATTTAATCTGTCCACAAATGGTTTTTACTACCAATTAGCCGACATAATACAGTGTGCTATGATGCAGGAATTGCAATGCTTTCAGGCCCTGAGGCTTTCAGGTTCTGAGGTGTACCTCAGAGCTCAGTGCTAGCTAGATCCCTTGTTATTCTCACACGTTAACTTATTTGGGAAAAGACGTTGAGAATTATGATATACGATTTAAATGTTTGCAGATGATTCAAAACTCTACAAATACAAAAGGCCTTGATTTGCATCAAGGGATAGCGAGCTTGTGTGTATTTCGAGTCTTACCACTGTTACTGGAACCTCCATGTCCATCAGTAAGGCCGCTGACGACGTTGTTGAGGCAGGTATCATCAGTACAACACAGCTGGCACTCCACCTCGCCGTGCTTTCCCGACAACAGTTTCCCGCCGTTGCTGCATCTGGTGGAGTTGGTGCCACCATTTAGTTGCATTGTGCATTCCTGTGCAACCAGAATTTAAAAAAAATGTATAGGTCTATACATGTGAGATAAAGAGAGAATCTGGGAGCTTCTTTGCAACATAAGTAATGAAGGAGAGAGAGAGAGAGAGAGAGAGAGAGAGAGAGGGAGAGAGAGAGAGAGAGAGAGAGAGAGAGAGAGATTTTCACACATCACGTCTGAGGGATCCCATAAATGGAACGACTTCAGACCTAAACCGTACAGAGTTGTTACTTCCCTTTCGTGCTATTTCTCAACATTATTAATTACAGTTGCAGCATTAACAAATTTACAGTATATACACACAATCGACAGCCACATTGAACAATAGAAGAAGGATTAAAATGGAGCAATTACACTAAGTGATGAGGTAGAGGTATTTTACAAACTACCCCATGCCTTACAGGTTGCAGAACAATCAGAAACTCTATCCTGCACACACACACACAACACACGCGCCTGATTCTTGCAATGACACATAAGATTCACATAAAATAATATGTTGGCTCACATACAAATAATGATACACATACGCCCATTTATAATAAGCTTAAGCTTATATATTATTATATAGATATAAGCTTACATAATATTTGTACACATACAACGATAAAAATATTCAAACATTTATCAGAAAAACTATTATCTAAGCTTGCTTTAGCAAGCTTTGGCGAGGGAAGACATTGAAGAACACGAAATGGAGGTAACAACTCTGTACGGTTTAGGTCTGAAGTCGTTCTATTCACGGTATTCCTCAGACGTGATGTGGTAAACAAATATCGCGTTCCGGACAGTAAAATTAAGCTTACATTTCTAATCAGAATCAGAATCTTTACTGTCACAACGAGCAGCAAGAAAAGTTATTCCGTGGTGTACAACAATCATTGACAGGCACACTCAAACAATACAGTCAGGATAGATAATAAAACATCAGTTCATAAAATGTAGGATTGATAAAGAAAAGGTTCGTTGTAATAAGCTTACATTGGGTAGGATCTATCTAGCTATCTAATCCCTCAGCCTGTCGGACCGCTGGGGGAGAAATGAGCGATTTTGTCGCGGAGAGGTTTCGCCACTTCATTCTGTCTGTTGCTGTTGTCAAAAGGCGTGACATGTCAAGCGCCGTCTACGTTTTGACATCATCTGTCCGGTTCTTTCGTTTGCATTCCTCTGCGCCTGCCTTCTTCGACGGCTCCTTGCATGATGGTTTTTGCACACCCGATACACATTGGTCAAACGCTACCAGAAGCATGCGTTATTAGTCGCCTCAACAGGCGATAAAGCATGCTCCCATGCTTCAGAGCACTGCTTTCTATACGCTTCAAGCTCTATAGTCACGGAAAAAGCGCAATTTGACTGCAGTGAACTCATGAAAATAGAAAAATGTAAGTTTCGTCTCCTCTAGGGGACGAATTAGGTCAAACTGTATTAGTTTCTAGGTCAACTGTCTTTTACGAACCGTTTGACAATGTTTTTGAACCGTTTGTTGACGCCGGATAGTGTCCTCACTTGGTTTCATGCAATTTAAGAATCCAACAAGGCAATTGGGTTTTTGAGACGGAAAGAGCGGAATGTTGTAGAGCAACATTCTGTATATATTTACAGTGAAATTGCGCTTTTTCGTCACTATAGCGCTTGAAGCGTGTAGGAAGCAGTGCTATGAAGCATGAGAGCATGCTTTATCGCCTGTTGAGGCGACTAGTAAAACATGTTTCTGGCAGCCTTCGACCAATGTGTACCGGGTGTTTTGCAAGGGGGTCGTTTTTCCAGGTCTATGGCAAAAATCATAAGTTTTCACACGCACACACACACACACACACACACACACACACACACACACACACACACACACACACACACACACAAACACACAAGCACACACAGAAAGTGAGAGAGAGACTCACACGAGCAGGACGACATGCAATTTTGGTTTCGTGGGCCCCATAATTGACTTGGCACAGCTGCACATAGATAAAAACAGTAATGGTTCATTACAAAAACGTCCAAAGCCCTAATTTATTATTGTATATCACAACAGACTGTGCTCCTTAAAAATGTCTATAAAAAATGTCAGTTCAAAGCATTCTGTAAGCACTCAAAAGGTTAACTCGTCTGTTTTTATGATAGCATAGTACATTACTGGCTTTAAATGGTTTACATTATAAAAGTAACCAAAGGAGATTAGTCGCCGATTGCCTATGCCAAAAGTCGCGGGTTCGATTCACGCAAAGAGCAAACTTATTTAACCTTGGTACGAGAGAAGGGTTTTCTCCGATATTCTGGTTCCTCCATCCCTTTAATAATAGTATTGGATGCAATCAATTTAACATTTCAAAAAATATATAAAAAAATCGATTTCCTTTTTGACTTATAATATCGATCTCCCTGCCTTTACACCACATGTTTGAGTGCTAGATGTGTGTATGTTGTTTGTGCGACAGCGTGTGAAAGATGTGAGCGTGTGTGTTGGTACAGATCGCCACGCTTTGAGCCTGACTGGTTATGGCGAGGGAAGGGGAGGAGAAGGGGGAGGGAAAGCGCGTATATAGCATTCATTATTATTATTATTATTATTATTATTATTATTATTATTATTATTATTATTATTATTATTAAATCAACAAAATGTAATCCAAAAAAAATATTAAAAAAAAATAAATAGACACACGAATATGTCACCTGGTCTACACGGCATGTGACCTTTGCCAGCTGCAGGCACGCTGGGAAATGAGGATGATCTCTGCCCCCTTCGCAGTTTAAGCACATGACTTCATGATGAACTTGACCCAGTGCGCAGCCGGCTGTAATCAATCAAACAATCAGTCAAAAAATCAAACCGTCGATGTCTGCTTTGGGATGACAAAAGAATACAAGTTCATCAACACGTCAGTGTTGCGACACTCATTTTGTAACATAATGGCCTTCATTCTTGTATTCTTTAAATATGGTTGATGAGTTAGGTATTCCGGTCTGGTTTATCTCTTTCTTTCTCTCTCTCTTTCTCTCTCTGATACAATCACACACACACACACATACACTCTCTCTCTCTCTCTCTCTATCTCTCTCTCTCTCTCTCTTTCTCTTACAGACTTACGCATTCACACATACTAGCTTGCCAGTTAGCACACTATGTAATCAAACACGACAATGTACAAAAAAAAAAAAAAAAAAAAAAAAAAAAAAAAAAAGGAATGTTTAAAAACAATATCTGACTGAAATACTGTTACGTTTGAGACGTGCACGAGAGATCCGATCGTTTTGCTTTGCAAAGCATGCAACAGCAGAGTGTATTTACCTTTGATTTGATTTTGCGTTGTTGTTAGAAACTTTGTATAATGTTGATAATTTTCGTTGGTCGATATTTTCGGAACATTTTCGAGAATTACTTGTTTACTATCGATCGGAGCATCTAGATGGGTCTAGTAATAGCGAAGAGATTCTTCTAACCCAAATAAAGTTATATGACGTAAGACAGTGCATAGTTCCGCTGACGAGTTTTATTTTGATTGGGCGTTATTGCGTCATGCTGAAATGTTCGAACTTTCTCTCAATTACAGATAGATTATATAGGTGGTGTCTGCTTGTAGTGAGTGAAAACGTGATTGATTTATGGAGATTTTTGATGATGATCTTTGAAGTGACTTTCGGAAAGTGATCTTGTATGCAGTTGTTGATGTATGCTGAATAAAGTTGGACAACTTCTTACGACGACTCCAGCCTTGTTGCTGAGTGAACAGGTTGCGTGGATAAACGAATCTGAGTTACACTTATCAAGACTCAAGCATCGGGGCAGAATCAACAATATTGATAAAATTAACAACCGTGTAACAAACACACAAACACGGAATCGGAATCGTTTTTTTGATTGATTGATTTATTGTTGCTTTAGGTCCAGCGGACTCCTCCGAGCCAAATCAGGACCGGACAACCCCCGATCCGCATAAAAGATCTGCTGAAACAACCCCAGTGGGGAAATTGAATGCCCTCCACCGGCCAGTCACTTTACAATAAAGACATCCCACGCGGGGGACGGCTGAGGGTTGACCTCAACTACGCGAACCCCCGGTTACAAAAACAAAATAGAATACAAACATAATTATAAATCATCAACTAAACACATACATATAAAATGCCTATAGTGCTAAATAGTACAATCATAGGAAGCCCTAGTGACCACCCGGCAGAAAGCGTCCAACACTCCCAAGCTGATCCAACAGACCTCATACACAAACAAGGAGTCTTGTCCAGGAAGAGTTTTCAAGAAAAAAGGGAGGTCATTGATCTAGCGAAGAAGAAGATACTATAGCAGAGTGAAGGACAGAGCAGGAATAGGAAAGAGTAAAGGAGGAAGACAGCGACAGTGGGAATTTAAAGCACTAAATTTCCATAAAGTGGGGATACTATTTATACTGAAAACCCCCGGCACTCCAACGGGGGTACTGTTGCCGCAGTGAATCTGTCTTGCCTATAAAGGAAAGACAGGTTTTCAACTGTGGCTTTCACTGTTCCCTTTATAGGTTTGAACAATCTACAGTGGCAAGATTGCTCATGACCCCAAGGGGTAATCGGAATCAAAATACTTATTTATTTGTGGAATTTTAGATTGACTTCATCTTATACCATTATTAAAGGGAGGAAACCGAAGTACCCCGAGAAAACCCTCGGTTTCCTGAAAAAGTATCGTATCTAAGTCACGTAAGTTCGCCCCCCGAGAGTTTTGAACCCTCGACCTTCGGCGTAGGAAACCAACTCACTCTCAACTGAGCCACCAAGCCACCCACATAATTATACACACAATCAAATCAAATCAAAAAAAAAGAAAAGAAAAGAAACAAAGAGAAAATAAATACATTTTCTAAAAATGGAAACGGAACACAAGTTATAATTGCCTTGTGTTTTTTGGTCTCGTATAGGGAAAGCTTGGGCGCTTTCATTCAAAGATTAAAATAAACTGCGTTTACAATGATCACTTCTGCTTATCTGATGGTTCAGGTCAGAGTTTTTTTTTTACATTTTATTTTAACGTCTATTCGTATTAATTATGTGTAAAACAAAAAAAAATAGTATGTCGAAAATTAAAAAAACCCACATTTCTATTAATTGCAGATCTTAAGAAAATAACATTCATTAGTTTGAACAGAACATTTTTTTTAATATAAACTCATAGACGATGGAAAGAGATGTGTTGCCCCTCTTGGAAGAAATACACATTACATCAACATTCTCTACGCTGTCCTATGCAACATTTCACTAGTTACAAAATACACACATAAACGAGTGCGAGCGCGTGCGCGCATACACACACACATACACACACACCATCCCTTCCTCCCCTCACCCCACTAAAGAGAGTAACAAATGATTTTAAGTATATATATAACATATTTTACCAAAGATGATCGCTGCCGCGGAGACAAGAAGCATAATGATTCACTTGATCCGAACGTTGTACGAGTATAATTACGTACTAAAACGCTTTTGATAAACTTGGAATCAACGGACTGGGTTCATAACCCTGACGGGCATGTACACAGTTAGAATTCTTTTCTATTATGTGTACAAGCGCCTGGTGAAAAACACTTACACATTTTAAGCACTGTCATTGTCACGTGGGGTTTATGGGTTGCTGGACTCTGCACAATGGGATGCTGTAACCCTCACGCTTTATCCTATGGGAACTGCTAGTTAGTCACCCGGTGGATTACTTTAATACATTTATTTATTTCGCTCAGTCTGTGTTAAGGCTGGGATACAGAGATAGATAGAAAAATGGTAAAAGATCACTGTCACACTAGCTTTCACACGGCTAAGAATCATAATAGTCCAGCCACTTGATAACAGTTAAAATCACACATTTATTTCTTCTACTCTATACAAGATCTTCAATGTACTAATCTACCTTAAAAAGTCATAAGTCAATGCAAATGGTTTGATCGCTGATAGTCTAGGCAGCTGTTATGTCTTCATAGGGCACTGGCTACTAGAGTTCATGTAGATTGGACTACTGTGGTCCGTTTTACTATTTTCTGAAGAGTGGACTACTGTGGTCCTTTTGCTACCAGTTTAAGTGCACTGATTCCTGGGCACTTAGCTTGTGTGTGGCGGGTTTGAAGCCCTTCATTGCAGTAGCTTCTGGTACACGCGGGGTCGTCGTGTAGTTTGGTTCCTTGACAATCTGTGTTGTCTTGGAGAGTGTTTTCCAGGGGAGCTCTCTCAGTCCTGTGCTGTAGAGGCTCAACAGCCAACTCGTGTTTGCTGTGGAGTTGGGCGCACGGTTTATCTCGCCTGCTCGTCTGCAACATAAGAGACGAACTTCTGCACAACCTTGAAGAATAGGTCTGTGCAGAGCGTCTCACTGAAAGCCAAAGTAGCCCTCAGTGATAGCTCCACATCTCTATACATAAGCGACGAACATTCTGCAACGTCCGTGGTCCACTGGAATCTCCACTCTAATTTCCTATACATACATATAAATCATGGCTAACTATACACATACAGAATTAATAATATTATAAACATTCACTGGTACAGCCACTGGTCTGCAAACATACATATAGGTTAACCAACAGTGGTTCCGTCAGGTATACAACATGGCGTCCAAACCGGTCGTGCTTAACACGTGTTCTGCTTTTCCATGTGGTACGGCAAATTCGGATTAACATTCAAATCTATGCATAGCAAATTCCACAAACATAATTTCAACAATAATATAAATATATCACGATGAAACAGAAGTATGTTCATTTACCTGTTTGACAAAGTCAGGCTCCGTGGCTACTTGATAGAATTCTAAGATTCTTAAAGTCCTGCTTCCTGGTCTATGAGTGGAGATTTTTCTCTGCTCTGGTCTAGCTGTATAGACTTCGGCGTATTTCATAGAACTGACTCAATCTATGCTAGGTTTTGACCCATTCAGAACCGGCTCTAACCGCTCTGCCTGAGTCCCATTGGCTAAGCTTTTCGCTTCCACGCACACAGTGCTGACGTCACTACACTGTTTGCGTCAAGCTCGCAGTGTGTGTACCTCCGTTATACTGTCATCGTCTGCTCTATACTACATTAACATTCTAAGATTACATTGACTAAACAAGGCTAAATAGTAAAGTAAGCAGGGTAAACTGGTCCGTCTGTGGCAGTCATGTAGTAAAGTAAATGGATTTCAAGAACAATGTAAAGTAAGCATATTACATGCATAGCCCTACAAGTGGACTGCCATTCGTAAACGCCCCCTTTCATCCCTAGCACCCGTGGTAAACACTCCTTCCCTTCTTTCAACCAGAATCCTCTCCTTCTCCTCTCTCTCTCTCTCTCTCTCTCTCTCTCTCTCTCTCTCTCTCTCTCTCTCTCTCTCTCTCTGGCTCACAGGCGCTTGTATCTGAACACGCGAGCGCATGTGCCTGTGACGCGTCCCACTCTGTATTATAGATTCAGGCATAGGTGCTCGCGTTTCCAGATACAAACTCTTGCGCCCCTTTCTCTCTCTCCCGTACACCTACTAACAGCAGCCGACATTATAGTTACACACGTCAAAACTGGCCCCGACATGAAGACAAGATGGCGGCGATTTTGGACCGTGTTTATTGGAAATTACGCTTGAGAAATGAAGATATTTGTGAACATTTGAGAGCAAATGCAATGCCGTGAAAAGATGCCCAGGCTCATGATATATGTCCATGCTAATTGTTGTGACAATCTCAGCCAAACTGATTTATACTGGAAAGACACACAGACACAAAGACTTTTCGATGTTATGAGGAATGCAGACTTAATCACATTTGTATTCTATGAAAATAATATATTGCTGACATGCGCCTTATTAAAACAAAATGATATCGCCTAATTGTACAATTCAGTAATAACAGCTTTCTCAAGGTTCAGGGACCGCGTAAAATATCGGGAAATTCGTCTTATATGCTTGTAAAACTTGATCCATATCGTTCATCAAATAGGTGCGTGGGAGTTCACATGGTATTGGTGGAAACATTTAGTTAATTTCATCAGATGTGTGCGTTTGTATGTATATATAATTATGTATATGCTAACATTATATACATTCAACTATTTAATGTTCAACAAAAGCATATTTAAAGTTCAGGGACTGTCTTCAACGTCAGAAGCTTATCATAGAAAGTGAACTTGTTTTACTTTCGAGAACACCCACACAGCTTTCCCGGTCAATGATCAATTATTCATGTAGAATCGGGCGATGACCCTGGGTAGCCCGGATGCCCCCACGCTAAACAGTTCGATTCAAAGCAGGCGAATGTGGCATTGGGGGAAGAACAACCAATCAGCAGCTTTCTGAGGGTAACTTTTTACCTTTTTTTTTTTAGGAAGAACACCTCGTCCATTATGATGACTCGCTTTCCAGTTGATTAGGAATATGGCCCGATCATGTGAGGGCTTAGCCGGCAGAAATAGAAAACAAGCGCACCCCCAACAAACATTTATCTGCCTTATAGCACAGGCTAAAAAAGAAGATTAATCTAGGCAGGTAATAAAATTCAGTGACCTGATAGGAAACTTCATATTCATTTCGATTGCAGTGGTAGTGGCTACAACTAGTTACAAATTAATGAACTCTACAGGATAAGAAATGGAAGGTTAGATTACATCATACTATTGTACTCCCGCAGAAGACTGATCTGTCTAGTCGGTCCGAAACATTGGTACCTCTCGATGGAGACACGCAGAGGAAGTTTTCCCGTTAAAATAATAAACTTCATATTAGCAACGTCATTGTCTCTCTGTCGACACTGCCAACACACTCGCGGTCTCTTTCATCTTATCATAGACTTTATTTTATAAACCGACTAGGCCGTTCGTTCTAGCACAGAAAGATTGTTTTCAGTGTCTAGAGCTAATCTGAAAAACAGTGGGATAGCGCTCCTGCAACTTTCAGGCAGCCAAGGTCTGGAACTCTCTTCATTTGTGTCAAAAAAAAAATTAAACTGCACAAGTTTATCTAGTTATATTGTTTTTAATACGTGCGAATTTGCTTTTTAGGTTTGTTCTTAAGATTGATTAACATAGCCTTCGGATGAGAGTATAAACCGAGGTCTAGTCTATTCCATCGCACGAACTTTAAAGATGCTGGCACTCATGTCCTATATTAGAGACGAGTGACACAAATACTAGGTCATTTTACATCATTTGTCCCTTACATCATTTGTCCCTTACATCATTTGTCCCTTACATCATTTGTCCATCTGTCCCTTACATCATTTGTCCCTTACATCATTTGTCCCTTACATCATTTGTCCACAGGCCAACAGCACTAGGTCCTTTCTCCCTCCCTCCCCATACCCTGTGGGCCAGGATTGTGCTCAATTGTCTGGGGCGTCCGACAATGCGCCTAATGCAGCAAGTGGGCACCCGGGCGGTTTGAGTTAGATCCTATACTGACCAGCGCTTTGAGCAGCTCTTGAGTTGGACACGCTCTTTATAAAAAAAATATTAAATTAATTTTCGATAAAACATTTTTAAATGAGTGTTTTGATATCATTATTACGTGCACCATAGTGTACGTTTTGCCGCTTGTTGGAATGAACAATGTCTGCTTTTTATCGATGTGCAGATGTGCCAACGAAGAATACAAAGCATAGAGATGAGGTGCTACAGAAGACTTATGGGCATTTCCTATACCCAACACATTACCAACGACGAAGTCCGACAGACCATCACACAAGCCATTGGACAACACGATGACCTGCTCATAGTGGTGAAGAAACGGAAACTCCGATGGTATGGCCACGTCACCAGATCATCAGGCTTTGCAAAGACCATCCTGCAAGGCATAGTGCAAGGAGGTAGAGGAAGAGGGAGACCGAAAAAGAGGTGGGAGGACAATATTCGAGAATGGACTGGCTTGACATTGAGCCGAAGCAATGAGGGCTGCTGAGGACAGAGAAAGATGGAGTACGCTGGTTAAACGATCATCTGTGGTGCCCCAACGACCTCATAGTTATGGGATAGGATAGGATAGGATAGATGTGCCAAGTAAATTATGGGGACCAGGAGACCAAATTTAAATGCAAAGTGAATCTGTCTCTGTGAGTGAAAATATGTGTGTGGAAATTATTGCATTTCTTTCCATGGTCAATGTAATTCAACAATACACATTTACTTTTCTGTAGATGAACATACTTTTTTTTCTGAAATGATTTGACTGTGATCTGCAGTAGTCTATTTGTTAAACATCTTGCCGACAGTAAACAGCAATTTTCTGTTAGTGTGGATTACATTGTTTTAAACTGCTATGACTGAGACTCTGGCTTTCTTCTCATTGATAGTGCAAAGAAGGTCGCTGTTGTTCTTAGTCTTCCCTACATATAGGTCTATATGTTTTTATTCTGTTGCACAGGGATGCACACTGGAGCTAAAGGGTGGCATCAGCTCCACCAGATGCAGCAGCGGGGGGAAACTGATGGCGGGGGAAGCACGGAGTGCCAAGCTGTGTTGCACTGATGACACCTGCCGCAACAACGTCGTCAGCGACCTTACCGATGGACATGGATGTTTCATTAGCAGTGGTAAGACCCAAATTTCACACAGACTCACTTTTCTTTGAAGCTGATGAGGCCAGTGCCTTGTTATGTTAGTTAGTTAGTTAGTTATTAATTGCTTACAGGGTCCAGCGGACTGCAAAGAACCGAATCAGGACCACAAAATCAAGACCACAACTTCTCTGAAAGAGGACTCATCCCTGATCCGCATAAAAGATCTGCCGAAACAACTTTAGTGTAACACTGAAGGCAGCACTCCACCAGTCGGTCACTTTATAATAAAGACATCCCACGCAGGGGACGCAGAGGCTATATATCTAATTTATTGGACCCCCGTTTACAAAAACAAATTATATAGAATACAAACATCATTAGAAATATCAACAAAACATATACATATAAAATGCCTACATTGCCAAATAAATAAATCATAGGAAGCCCCAATGACAATTTGGCAGAAAGCGTCCAATATTCCCAAGCTGACCCAACAGACCTCACACACAAATGAGGAGTTTTGTCTCGGAAGAGTTTTATAGAAGATGACTGGTCTAGCGAAGAAGGAGATATTGTAGTAAATTGATAGAACATAGTAGACATGAGAAACAACAAAGGAGAAAGACATCGACAGTGGGAATTTAAAGCACTAAATTTCCAAAAAGTGAGGATACTATTTATACTGAAATCTCCGGCACGCCCACGGGGGGAACTTGTTATATGTCACCTAATAGTTTCAGACATGTATCATAGATCTTAACTTCTCTTTTTCCACTGACTCAACTGAGAATAACAAGGGATTAATTACTGCGCCCTGAGGCAATACGGACATCAAAGTCCAAGGCCAATCCCTCAACACAGTGCATAGCTTCAAATATTTAGGAGCCATTGTATCAGACAATGGGTCCCGACAGGAAGTCCTCTACAGGATCGCACAAACAACTGCTGCCCTGACAAGGTTGAAGCCCATTTGGAAAGACAGGACCATCAGTCTACATTCCAAAGTAAGACTGCTGCGCTCCCTTGTCATCTCCATCTTCCTATATGCTTGCGAAGCATGGACCCTCACAGCAGATCTCCAACGAAGAATACAAAGCATGGAGATGAGGTGCTACAGAAGACTTCTGGGCATTTCCTATACCCAACACATCACCAACGACGAAGTCCGACAGACCATCACACAAGCCATTGGACAACACGATGACCTGCTAACAGTGGTGAAGAAACGGAAACTCCGATGGTATGGCCACGTCACCAGATCATCAGGCCTTGCAAAGACTATTCTGCAAGGCACAGTGCAAGGAGGTAGAAGAAGAGGGAGACCGAAAAAGAGGTGGGAGGACAACATTCGAGAATGGACTGGTTTGACACTGAGCGAAGCCATCAGGGCTGCTGAGGACAGAGAAAGATGGAGTATGCTGGTTAAACGATCATCTGTGGTGCCCCTACGACCTTCGGGTTACGGGACAGGATAGGATAGGATAGGATAGGAGGCAATCCTATAATAATGTACCTGTTATGAGACCACTGCAATAGCTGCAACACTTAACGCACTGTATTCTGTGGGATATATTTGAATGAAACCACTGGTGGGCAGATTCAGTGATGCTAATTGTATTGAGAAATCGTGATAGTGGAAAATCAAAAGTTGCGCTCAGGTCCATCAAAACCAGTGAAAGAAAATCCCCACAGGCAGTGCTCCCGCAAGAAACAATATACATATAGAAAAGCCTAGGAAAAGCAGTCATTTATAAACGACGCGATATAATTCCTGAAGCGCGACTGATATAAACAGTTTGTATGTACAGCCTTGTTTCCTTTCGAAAATTACCCAAATTTTAAAATGGTCCTGGTATTACTTTCAACATGCTACAGTAATGTCGAGAGGGACAATGATACAATGCTATTTTTTTCAGGACATATCTCAGATCTGCTGTGGGACGTTTTGCAGGGACAATGAGCTGACCAACTTACGAATACCCAATGCGAAGAAACGCTCAGAGATGGGGTTAGTATTTCCATTCATTTTGTCTAATTGTAATACAACATCTCATGTAGATCGTCATGGACCTTTTTTTATTTATCCTAGTAAAAAGTTTCGGACTCTCTCGACCGACATTCTCTTCTCTCTCTCTCTCTCTCTCTCTCTCTCCTCTCTCTCTCTCTTCTCTCTCTCTCTCTCTCTCTCTCTCTCTCTTATTGTACGAGACAATTGAAAGTACGAAGGTTACGAGTACAGGGAGAGGACGGTTTCTATGCCCTTGACTCAAACATGCATTGTGTGTTTTCATTTTACTCCTCTTATTACACATATAGCCTAGTGTCTGATGTACGTCAGCTCTCAGAAAAAGCATCACTGCTTCCAGTACCATTTCAAAGTTGGCTAAATGTGCAATTTCAAATGGAAAGTTTGGTCAGCTGTGCATACAGTTTTAGTTTGCTACACAGACGCTTGTATCAGGACACGCGAGCACCTATGCGCCTGTGGTTTGCTAATATCTTTGCTGCTACTAGCGATTCATAAATTTTATTCCTTTATTTTCTATATAAGCTTTGCAGAAACACATACTTATGTATACAACCCAACATGTATAAATATTGCATAAAGTAAGATAGAATATGAGGATTCATAATGGTAATTAAGGAAATGGAATAAGTTAGTAAGATTTTATTGTACGAGACAATTGAAAGTACGAAGGTTACGAGTACAGGGAGAGGACGGTTTCTATGCCCTTGACTCAACTGAAGGTAGATATTAAAAATGAATTAGTGTTGTCAATAATATAATATTAATATAAGTTAGTGGTTTTTCATATTGTTAGAGGGTTTTTATTTTGGCCTTAATATTGGGTATATAAAGCGAGTTACCGAAGGATGCCAAAAGATTGTTTTAGAAATGATCATCTCATCTCCCTCCTAGACTATGATTTCAACGACACTTCATCTTCACGGATCACGCTTCATCGCCATGGAGCTTCACCCATAGACATCTTGTATCTTTTTATAATTTTGTATTCTATGTTGAGCCCGTAATCAAATATATAATTGAGATGCGAGTAATAGTGATTAATTAAACAAATGTTTTAACTAAAAGAAACATATTTTATTGTGTCATTATTGTAAATCTTTTCTAAGTCTATCATTCTCATTATTGCTCCCTCTGCTGATTGGTCGGCAGAGGGATACATATGAGAATTCACGCGCAATCAGTCTCAGAGTATCAGTCTCCTCTCTGAAAATCCTTATCGGGAAGAGAGGGGACTATAAACTGATACAAAAAAAACAAACAAAATCAGTCTCAGTCGTGAACAAGCAGTCTAGCTGTACGGAGACGCTATCCCGTGTGTCTCTGTTGAGTGTAACGGTACTGATTACCGCCTTTCCGAATCGGTACACAACGGTTGTGGTTGGTGCTCAACAAAGCTGGGAACTTTTATCATTTGTTCAATGTGTTGTCCTGTGTACGCATCCATACAATCAAGCAACCATCAATCCAACAACAACAACATCACAGGTACTTTCTCCGGTGTTTACATTACCAAAGATAGATGGGACAAACAGAATGGTTCTAAACCTATCGGGTTTGAATGAGGAGATCACTTACTAACATTTTAAAATGGATACCTTGACTTCGGCACTAGGTCTGCTCACTCAAGATTGTTTCATGGCATCCATTGACTTCAAAGATGCTTACTATTCTGCGCCCATTCATTCTGAGCATAAAAAGTGTGTAAGATTCAAATGGAAGGACGATATATATGAATTCAATGCTCTCCCAAATGGTCTCTCATGTGCACCAAGGAAATTTACTAAACTTCTTAAACCACGTTTTGCCACCCTCCGTGGAAAAGGTTATACTTCCACAGCCTTTCTTGATGACTCCCTGTTGTTGGGAGAAACAGAACAAGAATGTATTGATAATGTCAGAGACACTTTGGGTTTGTTCAGACATTTGGGGTTTATTGTTCACCCATCCAAGTCGGTTTTGAAACCCACAAAGAAAATACAATATTTGGAGGTCATTATGACTCAAAAGAATTGAAAGTCTTATTGACAGTTGTAGGAGACTACTCAAAAGAAAACAACCCTTGGTGAGAGAGGTTGCACAGGCCATTGGCAAGATTGTGGCCAGTTTCCCCGCTGTGAGATATGGGCCGCTTCATTACCGTAGTTTGGAAGAAGGAGGCCCTGAAAGCGAATGGAGGAGATTTTGATCACATAAAAGCAAATCAGAGTTGCAATGGTGATTGATCAATGCTCCTTTAGCGTACAATGATGTCTTCATTAAAGACCCTGAGATTGTTATTAACACTGATGCTAGCATGATAGACTGGGGACGTGAATGTGAAGGTGTGGCTACAGGGGGTCAGTGGTTGCCAGTTGAAAATCCTTTTCGCATCAACTACTTGGAATTGTACGCAGCCTTTTTTGCGTTGAAATCTTTCCGATCCAAGTTACAGAACAAACATGTTTGATTGATGTGCGGCAATATGACAACAGTTGCGTGTGTCAATAAAATGGGTACCAGCCACTCACCTTCTTGCAACACACTCACAAATGTCTTGTGGGATTGGTGTATTGCACACAACATTTGACAGTGCAACACACATCACAGGGATCGATAACACTGCTGCTGATCTGGAGTCTACAAAGGTTAATCTGGATGCAGAATGGAAACTGAACCCTGAAAGTTTACAGTTGGCATTGAAAGCATTGCAGGTTTCTCCAACCATTGATTTATGTGCATCTAGACTGAACACAAAGATGGATAGATTTGTGGCATTCCGGCCAGACCCAGCAGCATGGAAAGCTGAGACATTTTATTACGCTTTTCCCCATTTCAGCATCCTTACATAGGCCCTACAGAAAGTTCAACAAGACCAAGCCGAAGGGTTGTTGGTAGTACCAGATTGGTCAACACAAGTCTGGTACCCGGTGATGAAGCGACTCCTTGTAACCACACCAGTGAGGCTGACATGCAGGCGGAATCTTCTTCAGTTGCCCAGCAATCCGGGAGAAACTCACCGGTTGGTGGCCAAAAGAAGGCTACAACTTTTAGTTTGTCTGATTGGCGGAGACGTTCCAAGAAGATGGACACTCGGAGGATGCGTGTGCATTGATTCTAGGCTCTTGGAGGCCGAACACTGTCAAATCATACGAACCATACATAAAACAATGGAAGGACTATGTAGCCAGAGAAAACAATTACAATTCCAACTGAATCAAATGTAACAAATTTCTCAGCAGAATTATATTTTTAAAAAAAGATCTTTGTTATAGTACGTTGAACTTTCGCAAGAAGTGCGGTGTCGGCCTATTTGATGAAACATAGAATGTATGCTGTGGGCATCAACCCGCTGGTATCTTGTAAAGAGTGTTTTTGAGAAGAAACCCGCCTTGCCTAAATATACAGAAACTTGGGATGTAGATACAGTGTTGGACTGTCTGGTGGAGTGGCCTTCACTTGAGAACATTCACCTGAAAGAATTAACCTTACGGACAGTGTTGCTACTTGCATTGCTTTCAGGGCAAAGAGGACAGTCAATTCACTCGTTACTAGTGGATGATATTAAGTTCAACTTCAAGGGCACAAAATGTGCTATTGTTTATTCAACTTTATTAAAACAGTCTAAAGCCGGGGTTCTTATAAGCCCATTAGAGTTTGACAGTTTTGAAAATATTAAACTGTGTATTGTTTCACATTTAAAAAACATATATTCACATGACTGCGAAACTTCGTCAGGATAATAAACTTTTTATTTCTTTCGTTAAACCGCATAGCCATATCTCCAGGGATACATTGAGTCGGTGGCTAAAGACGGTTAGAAAGTGCCGGAATTACCACTTTTTCAGCCCATAATGCTCGTGCTGCTAGCATATTAGCTGCTTTTAACAGGAATGCGAATATTGACAGCATTTTGAATGCGACTGGCTGGTCAAAAGACAGCACCTTCAAGAGGTTCTACCTAAAACCTGTACTGAAGCAAAAGTGTTTGTCACAGGTTGTGCTTGAAAAATATGTACATCATGAATAAATATCTGTTTTCAATTGATTGTTCATTGTACTACATTATGATAATTGTGGCTCGTGTTCCTCGTCGCTAAAATCTCATATGTATCCCTCTGCCGACCAATCAGCAGAGGGAGCAATAATTATTAAATTAAACGAGGCTTACCTAAGGTGAAGTTTAATTATACTTATTGTGAGTATGTTGATTGAGAGGCAAGGGTATCATATGCCCGCCCTTCTACTTCGTACTCAGAATGATTCTGATTCCCACCCAAAGTAAGCCTTGTTCAAGGTAGAGGAACACTCACAGCTAAATCCTGAGACTGATTGCGCGCGAATTGTCATATGATACCTTTGCCTCCCAATCAACATACTCACAATAATTGTAATTAAACTTCACCTTAGGTAAGCTTCGTTTAATTCAATAATTAATTAGCAAACCCCGGTTCGTTACAAAGTACACCTGACTTTTTATTTGATTCTTTTTTTAAAACGATCCGTGACGTAATTCTAACGTGTTTTACGTAAGCTGACGTCATATTTTAAAATTTAAAAAAAAAAGATTTGTCGAGAGAGAGCAGTTCTGAACGACGTTTATGCAGAACTAAATGTTATTCCTGTACAACGGGCATATAACAAAATGTACCGTCATGTGAAAACCATGCAATAAGTAAAATGAGTGAAAAACTGAGTTTTATTGCACACATGACGCCAGTTTGGAGGGCCTGCTGATAGTAAGTATCTGCTGAAATAGCGCAATGGAATAATAATTATAAATATAATTATAACAATAATAACTATTATGATTATTTACCGCCCATTGGCAAAGTCTCAGTTTCTTAGTGCCCGCTACATCGGCAGATTTAAGAGGGGGTCGCTTCGGCATTGCCTTCAGCTTTCTCCTCTTAGCCACATCTTTAAAAAAAAAAAATGCTATTACATTTTGCGCTAGTAAACGGGAACTGCAAACTTCCATAGGCTTTGGATGTTTGTGGTAGAAATCGCGTCAAATAACACCAACAGACAAAACAATTTTTAAAAATTCCTTTTTATTTATTTAATTTAATTACATTGTATTACTTTTTAGGGGAAGGGGAGGGTGGTGTTTCGGAACCCCTGGACACCTTCGCCCTCCCCTCCCCCTTCCCTCTAGATTCGCCCCTGCATCGTGCATACCCCACTCTCCTCACACACACAAACACACACCCACACATACACACTATTGCGCGCGCGTGAACATAGATTCACAAAATACGCGTAGGCTTATATAAAACCTCGGACATCGACAGAACAATATGTCATTTGAGACACCCCCCCCCCCCATCTCTCTCTCTCTCTCTCTCTCTCTCTCTCTCTCTCTCTCTCTCTCTCTCTCTCTCTCTCTCTCTCATCGGAAAAGTATTTTGAATCTGTTGACATTAAATGTTTTAGGGACTGTTTAATTAAATTACGACTTGGTGTACTGCCATTACATGCGTCATTTTTCAAATTAACATTTGTTAACAACAGCAATACACTTTGTGCATGTTGTAACGTTCTGGAGGATGAAGATCATTTTCTACTTTATTGTCCTTTGTATGATGCAGTCCGAGCAAAATACCTGACTTTTCCTGTACAGTCTTGCGTTATTCTTTTACAAAAAGCATGTATTTTTCAAATTAGGAGGTTGTGTGTATTTACATTTAATGCGTTAAAAATTAGAACAGAATTTTATAATAGTTTTGAGCTAACCTGAAAACTACCAATGAAGGAGGGCGGATGAATTAGTCCTTGTTTGATGTAAACATTATCTGCAAACTATTTGTTTTGTATGTGTGCATAATATTGTAATTGACCTTAAATTCTAGGGGCCGGAGGCCCGAAGATTTTGAATAAACTTTCTCTCTCTCTCTCACTCTCTCTCTCTCTCTCTCTCTCTCTCTCTCTCTCTCTCTCTCTCTTCCACACACATTCACGCACAAACGCGCGCATGCGTATACACACACACACACACACACACACACACAGATCAACAATTAGAAGATGGTGTTCATTTACTGTTTCACAGCTGATGCTCTGAGGTTCATAGGCCGATTCCTAAGTGCACTGCTTCCTGGCCTATGAGTGGAAGAGTCAGAGTGGCCAGTGCTGACGGTTGACTCTACGTCTCACACACGACTGATTCATGTCAAATGATTACACAAGAACCTGCTCTAATTGACCAACTAGACCAGAAAACTCAGGAGGGGATAAAGGACGGCTGACTAGGCGGTGACGGGGACGGTAGTGCTCTGTGTATAGTTAACTAGAGGGGGTACAATGAGCTATGACAAAATAGAAATGTGCAGAGAGCCATATGTTATGTAGTGACAAAATAACGCAAACACAACAGAAATACAAGAATAAACAATTTTAAAAATTACAATTTTAATTTTAATTAACTGGTGTACTTTATAATTAGGGGCAGGCGGGAGGGAAGTGGTGACATCCCTCCCTCCCTTCCCTCTAGATTCGCCCTGCATCGTGCATACCACCTCTAAGATAATACTTACATTACCAGGCAAATGTAATCCATTGGATCATAACGTGTTTGTGTGTATCTGTTTATGTAATTTGAAATAGTCGGGAATCAGAACGAGCCAAATATCAGTCGTTTGAAGTCATATCTGAAGAACCACTGAACGGATTTTATGCAAACTTCAAGGGACCAATATATTAGGTTAGTATTCTGCCTCTCTCGTGCAATCTTATTTCTTCTACTTCAAAGGGCAATGTCATTGGAGTCATTTAGCTGCTAACCACCTTTGCTCAATATCTAAAAAAAAGGCTGAAGCGATTTGGAATCTTTAGGAGGTAAAGAAGACACAGTATTATATTTTACTGGTATCAGTGACTTTTTAACGTTATGTACCATATTTAACTTTGTAAAAACTTCCATGCCTTTTGATAACAGACGCTCTCTCTCAACATTCCAAGCATTTCTGTTAACAATGATTCACATCCGATTGAACACGCCACTGCAGCATCTAGCCTACATTTTTTCTGTATCCAGAACCACAGCATCTAAAGTTTTTCATGAAACAATTCATGTCTTATATCATAGACTGAAGCCCATAGTCTTTTGGGCGGACAGAGAAAGTTTAAGAACCAGTCTCCCAGAACAGTTCTTGCAGAAACCTTGGAGACGTGTTGCATCAATTATTGACTGCTTTGAAATTTTCATTGAAAGGCAATCAACAGCTGAATCTAGTGCACTTACATGGTCACACTATAAACATAATAACACTGTTAAATATTTAATATCAATTACTCATTAAGGGCACATTTCATTTTTATCCAGGGTTTGGGGTGGTCGAGTAAGTGATAAGAAAATAACTAAAAATTGTGGTTACTTGGATAATCTTCTTCCAAATGATCTAATGTTAGCAGATAGAGGCTTTGACATTTCTGAGTTGGTGGCAATGAGAGCTGCAGAAGTCAGATACCTGCTTTCACTAGAGGTAAAAGTCAGTTATCTGCTGCAGAAATTGAAGCTACAAGAAACATTGCACGACTAAGAATACATGTAGAAAGAGTCATTGGTCTTGTATGTAAAAAGTATACCATACTCAGTGACACTGTACCTATAGAGCTGCTTTTTGTACGTGAAGGTGAAAATGTTGCAACCTTACACAAAATTGCCATGGTTGCTTGTGCTTTAGTAAATATGTGCCCTGCAATCATTTGACATACATGTGTAATTGGCCATGTTCAGCAATTTTTGTTCCCCCAAACATTGTTAAATGCAGCAATAGTTACTGTGCACAGTATTTTTTGTTATGACATCTGGGAGAAGAGTTGAAGACTACATTTCTCAACAGCAATTCACTGAAGAGTTCAACAGATAAATAAAAAATAAATTTAAAAAAAGTGTGTAAATTATACATACTCTTTATTATGCATAAATCACGTCTACTTATATTGTTCTAGTCTGGTGTAAGGATCGTGACCGTCTATGTCAGCTAACTTTTTTGAATACCTAGCTTTTGCGTCTGGGGCAAAATTTGCAACGTAATTCTTGAGAACTGAGCCTACCTTTTTAGACGCCATGATGTGTTTACATATAGATGCAATTACCGCACGCAGGGGCGATAACTCTCGGAAACTAGCGATCGCGTTGGAGCCCATACAGGTAAGCTTACTTCAAATCAAGGGGCTGTACTTCATTATCAGTCCAGTTACTCGCCCGTCGCTCCGAATTTGCATCCTTTTTGTTGTTGTTGTTGAAAACATACGTTTTGCCTTATCTTGAGAATACTAACCTTAAATGCATAATGTTTACACTTTACTAATACTGTAACAATTGCTAAGCATGTTAGCTCATTCGTATGTGTACTTTCTCCAAGGTCAAGGTCATTGTGTTTCACCATTTTCCAAACACGTTTTGCGCTGTATCTAAATATTGGCTGAGCAGATTTTGATATTGTTTTGCTAGCAGAGTTCAAATAGTGGTCTATCATTCCATATATTCCTTTTGCTTTCTTATGATAAGAGCCTAAATTACTCAACACCGCTGAGAAAATTTGAAAATGCTTATATTTCGACTATGTGTGTGAATGTTTCAAAATGCATTTGAATGACTTGCTATCTTGTTTTGCTTTTGATCTTCTTGTAATCCTTTTAAAACCAGAGTGTGAAAGAAGAACCACTGGAGTTCACATGCCACCCGATAATACTGTTTTTCCTTGAATATAAAACATAGCCTGTCGCTGCAACAGTTGTGCCTGACCGGGTCAAAAACGGCGCCAGTGGCTTAGTACCTGGCTAGCAAACAAACTGACATTGTGAAGCTACGTAGCAAAATGACAAAGAACACCCACAAATTCATTTGCAATGGACGATGGTTTGACGTGTATTTATATAGCGCTTTTCCAGCTCAAGAGCTGCTCAATGACCGACACAGGATTGAACTCCAGACGCCTTAGGCGCCCATTTGCTATTTGATGCGCACGGGGTACAACCAACAGCTATAATCAGCACTCAAGAGGTCATAATATCTGTCAGTTGGTTGGTCCGTCGATCCGAATTGTATTTCCTTGTACAAAACACACTTTTTGACTTTATCTCAAGGATGACTGTACCTACATTCCTCGTGTTAACTTTGCGGACACTTTAACAACTGCTAAACGTGTTAGATCATTCTTATTTGTTTTTTCTCAAAGGTCAATGTCAATTTGCCTCACCATTTTCTAAGCACTTTTTTCGCTCAATCTAAACCTGGGGTCAGCCGATTTAGATTTTTTTTTTTTTGCATGCAGCGAATTCAGATCAGGAAAACGATGCTTAACGTCCTATTGCATGAGCGTTAAGGACGATCACCACGTCGCCATCCTGACAACAATGACCATCATCATCATATCAAAATGAGATCCAACGGATCTTTATTGAATTCAGATCGTGGCATATCATCGCATGTTTTCCTTCTGGTTCGTTAGGAAAAAGCCGAGTCACAATACCGCCATGAAAAGTAACACTTTTGAAAATACGTATTTTTTGGCTGAATGTGCGAATGTCATAAAATACATTTGAATAGCATGCCGTCTTGTTTTTTTTTTTTTTTTTTTTTTTTTTTTTTTTTAAAACAATACATTCCGTTTACATTTTGTAAAAAAGAAAAAGCCTTATCCACCGATGTCGTTTAAGATTCAGAACCAGTATCAAAGTTGAGCAGTAAGGTTTTCCGTGTTAGGCTGATACAATAGCCCTAACCTACACCACATACCAAAGACGCACTCTTGAAATCACTTGCATCATTCAGAAATAGGGTCAAAGGTCACACTGCCATGTTATTGGGGTGCCGCTAAACAAGGGAAGGGGGATGGTATAGGGGGAGGGACCTCGCTCTGTTTCAGAACAGAAATATGACATTCAAACTTTGCGGTTGGTTCGAGCAACAAAACCTCACTTCATTTTTTTTATATAAGAACAATGCGAATTTTAAGGCAAGCCTGTTTTCGACAAACAAAAAAAAAAGCAAACAAAGCATACCAATTGGTGTCCTTTAACATAAAGACAGTAAAACGAATGAGCGGAATGGTTTTAAATTTGGCAGAATAGCGTGGAGATTACAAATGAAGCGAAAAGCACATTACCCTTTATGCAATCCAGTAATGAATCAGGCCCAGGAGTGGTATATCAATCCGGAACTCTCTTCCGTGACATGTCACTGCTTGTTGCGTGCTCCGCAAGACCATGCAGCATTCCTTACATTCTCACATTTCTTCCACAATTGAAAACAAATCATGCAGCTGGCATGAAATTATGGTTAGTTAGTTAGTTAGTTGGGCGGCAGGGATAGCTCAGTGGTCAGAGCGCACGACTTGTGTGAGTGTGTCTTGGGCGACGTGGGTTCGAATCCTGACTTCAGCTAACTATTTTGTGATTGCTGGATATTACGGGCCAGCGCCTTGAGAAGCTTTCTGAGCTTGTAAGTGCGCTATATAAGAGAAATCTCTTTCTTTAGTTAGTTAGTCGATCATTGCTTACAGGATCCAGCGGACTGCAAAGAGCCGAAACAAGATCACAACTTGGTTGAAAGAGGGCTCACCCCTGATCCGTATAAAAGATCTGCTGAAATGACCGTAAAAAGTTAGAAGATCCGTTGGATCTCATTTTTGATATGATGATGATGGTCATTGTTGTCAGGGTGGCGACGTGGTGATCGTCCTTAACGCTCATGCAATAGGACGTTTATAAGCATCGTTTTTCGTTCGTTCGTTCCTAATGGTAACCCACCGCCGTAGCTCAAGTGGTAGAGCGTTCGCCTGGCACACCGATGACTCAGGTTCGAATCCCGTGGTGGGCGATATAAAATGTGGCCATTTTCACTGTCCATTTTAGCAGTATGATTGCTCTGGTGGTTCAGTTCTGATGCAGGTCCCTACCCCTCTTTCCCTGGGATGGTTATCCCCGTCTGCCATATCGCCAATGGTGGGTGTAGACGTTAAACCTCAATGTTCAGTCATTCATTCCCTAATGGTAACACTGAACGTACTCCACCAGCCGGTCACTTTACAATAAAGGCATCACATGCAGGAGACGCTGAGGCTGTACTCTAACTTATCGAACCCCCGTTTATCAAAACAAATTAGAATATAAACAGTATTATAAAATATTAACAAAACACATCTATATAAAATGCTAATAATAATACCATAGAACCATACCATACCACTACTGATCATTTGGCAGAAAGCGTTCAATCTCTCCAAGCTGACCCCATACGCAAATGAGAAGTTTTGGGAGAGTTTTCAAGAAAAAAAAAGATAGGTGATTGGTTTAGCGAAGAAGATAGTAGATTGATGGAACCGAGTAGGAATGAGAAAGAACAAAGTTGAAAGACAGCGACAGTGGGAATTTTAAAGCACAAAAGTTTTCAGAAAGTGGGAATACTATTTATACAGAAATCCCCGTCACCCACACGAGGGGATAAAGTGTGTAACTGTAGATTATAGTCACACGACACCGAAGCGTATCTATAGGCGACTACTGGTCACATTATTCTGACACCAGCGAACCAGTTAGTTGATGGTAAGGGGAAAATAATATGGTCACACATTGGCCAATCCGGGATTCGAACCAGGTACCTTTCGGTTACTAGTAAGACGCTCTACCAACTGAGCTACCCGGCCCCTCTCGCGAGGGGATGAAACTATTACTATGGACTGTATATAGCGCTGGCAGAGTAGCTCTTTGGGTAGAGTGTCCGCTTGATGTGCAAGAAGATCTGGGTTTCATTTAGTAAGCGACGTTTTGAACGAGGAGATAGTGCTGTAAATAATGTCACTTCAATGTAGCGAAAACCACTGTGTGGGAAAAGAGGGGTGGAGGGTGGTGAGCGGTAAAGGGGTGGGGGGTGGGAAGGAGGCGAAGAGCGACAGTTGGACAGGAGATAATGCTGTAACAGTTTGACACTAATGTAGCGAGTGCCACGTAGGGATACTTGCAGCGAAGTCGACCTGTAATATTATTAAATGTCAAGGGAGTATTTTTCACATCGTAGTTAACTTTTTGTAGTCTCCGATCACAGGTTTTATAGTAGTTGATATTTGTTTCGTGATGTGGTTGTTGTGTGTTGGTGAAGTTGTTGTTGGTGGTGTTGTGTTGTGTGTGATGGGTGGGGAGAAGGTGGTGAGATATAGGGATAACAGTGGAGGTATTTGTTTGTGTGTGTGTGTGTGTGTGTGTGTGCGTCAGTGCGTGTATGTGGTGTTGTTGTTACGTCTGTTTGTAATCATGTAATCATTACCCCTCTCCCCCCCCCCCCTTTTTTTTTTGTCCCTCCTTTTGGGCTGAAATGACCCCTGGGCTATGATCTTTATTTTTTTTAAATAAGAAAACAAATAATGTTTTTTTGTTTTTTGTTTTGTTTGTACAAGCATCCAGATAAGCTGTTGCTAGCTTGTTTTAAATAACGACGATGAAAATGGCTGTTTCATGAATTGACTCCACCCCTCTTCCCCCCTTTCCGCACTCTACCCCCCCCCCCTTCCACACCCACACCATCCCCCATCCCCTCTCTCTTGACTTGAGCTTAAATGTCAACGCGTCTTTGTTGCAGAAGCATCATAATTATTATACCCTACGTTTTATTTGGTCTGCGTAAGCTGTTGGCACTGAACGTGTTTTTGCGAAGACCATTATAACGACAGTGACTGAATATAATTATATAGTTCTCTCATACTGTGCTTGAATAGCGAATTTTCAGCTCAAGGCGCTGGCCGATACATCCCGATCTAACTCAATCCGTCCGAGGCGCTAACTTTCTTCCTTAAGCGCACCGTCTGACACCCTTAGACGATTGACCATAGTCTTGGTCCGACCGGAAATAAGAGTTATTAGGACTACATTATGGTTGATTTGCAAGTTTCAGCCGAGGATCATCGGTGAACAACCTCTTCAAACGCTGAGGCTTGTGAGCTTGTCCGAAACTAGATGAACGTTCTGTTTCCCTTCAATGCTCTGTTACAGCTTCGGACGCTTTATTCATCATTGTTCGCTGTTGATCATCCTATTTCACATATTCGGGGTAAGAACGGTCTTAACACCCGTTGAAGACATTGTTCGTCGTTCATCACCTCAGGTTATACCCATTGAAATGTCTGTCTTTTTAACGCCCTGATCGTTGATATTGTGTTCATGCTTTAGGGTCGAACGGACAGGGTTATCTCTCTCAGTTCAGTCCAATTGTGCCAATCCCTCCGCCCTTATTTTAGAGGTGGCCTGGTAGCAGTTGATAGAGCGCTGGTTTCCTATGTCGAATGTCGATCGTGGGTTCGAACCCCGCATGGGACGAACTTATGTGACTTGGGTACCAGAATTATTTTTCCTGTCACCGAGGGTTTTTTCCGGGTACTCCGGTTTTCTCCTCTCCCCTCAATAATGGTAGGCTATATTGGATGTAGTCCATCTAAATTTCAAAAATAACACGTGATTTGATTTATCTTCCGCCTTCTGTATTAGCCATCTCTAATTCAGATCGCCGCGCTTTGAATCCATTGAAGAAAAAGCGCGTGACAGCAACCTGTATCATTATTATTATTATTATTATTAATTATTATTATTATTATTATTATTATTATTATTATTATTATTATTATTATTATTATTATTCCTCGCTTATTAGAGGTATTCTACTTTGGCAGGTGCGTCGATATAGGCCACATCAAATGTTGTGAAGGGTAGAGAATTACAATAGTTGTTTATTCAAATGACCCTCTAGCTGATTTAATTAATTTGAGTGTACATACTTTCATTACGTTGCCCCCAATTTAAGGCTGTGCTGTTATCTGTGAAGAATTGAATAATTATTGTGTACTCAACAGCTTGGGACAATATAATGCTGGACCCGAATATTTATTGATCTTTAAATATTGCCAAACAAATGTTCTTCATTGCATTGCCTACCGTCATACATAAAATATGCCTATTTGTATATAAGTGACTGTATCAACAAATGTAAAGATCACGACCACAACCACACTATAAGGACTAAAAATAAACGACATTGGCATCTGCGAACCTTAAAGTTATCCGATCTTACTGATATAAAGTCTGGACAGGAATTAAAAATAAATGGTGTTTGCATCTGAGAATTTAAAGTTATCCGATCTTCCTTATAATTATAGAGTCTCGATCATAACTAACAAACACTAAGTTCTTCATTGTATATATTATAATCATACATTATTAGCCACATTCTTGAAATTGTAATCATTATGAATTAATTAGCTGCTGAACCCAAAATAACCTGTGCAATTTAATAGTTCGCTCAAAGTTTCAAAAGCTTCATTGTTAAATGATTTAGCATTCGGTTTGCATGACGTTTGTAAACATTTTCACGTTCTTAAAAATAAATAAACAAATTTAAATTAATAATAATAATAATAATAATAATAATGATAATAATAATAATAATAATAATAATAATAATAATAATAATATTATTATTATTATTATTATTATTATTATTATTATTATTATTATTATTATTATTATTATTATTATTATTATTAACAACAACAACAACAACAACAATAATAATAATAATAATAATAATAATAATAATAATAATAATAATAATAATAATAATAATAAATCACCACTTTCGTTATTATTATTATTATTATTATTATTATTATTATTATTATTATTATTATTATTATTAACAACAACAGCAATAATAATAATAATAATAATAATAATAATAATAATAATAATAATAATAATAATAATAATAATAATTGATGTAATAATAATAATAATAATAATAATAATAATAATAATAATAATAATAATAATATATAATAATAATAATAATAATAATAATAATAATAATAATAATAATAATAATAACGAAAGTGGTGATTTTCTAGCAGACCGGCTTAAACCTGTTACCTCCATTTGCGAAAGCCTTCTCGTAAATAAAGCTGAAGATCCAATGAAGTTAGGGTTAGTTTGTAATAGATAATAGGATTAAACCATGTGCTGCTAGGATATATAACCACCCATGTTTGGTTCCTCGATCCTCTCCCCTCACTATCCTTCTCCTGATTTCCTAACTCCTCTCTTCTATCATCCACTCAGACTACCAGACATTGTGTTTTGACAACTGATATTTAGATCTAGATCTAAATAAATAAAACTTTAGCTGTGTCGTACATACGTTCTGCATGTGACCTTTAAAGATGCTTCCTACAGTTGCTGTTGACAGCTTCCTTTAATGGTTATTATTTAAAACTAGAGGTCAATTAATTATGATTATAGCACTTACAGTATAGGCTAGTCACTTGTGACTATCCGGAGGAATCATACCGGCTCTGATTGGCTGCTATTTATAGCCCCCATGCTCAATTAATTGTTGAATCTAGGGCACTTAGGCCTAGCAGAGGATGTCGGATGCAATGCGACAGCTTCTGCATAGGTAAGGCGGTCAGTTTTGGTCTCCACGCTCTTGCGCTCTCTCTTTGCCAATTTCTCCTCCTTCGTCAGCCCATTTTGTTCGAGTGTCACCTCCTCAAGCGTATCGATGCGATTTTGCAATGATCGAACGACGCAAATTAAATCTTGCATGTACAGACTTACTGATTCTGGCGTTGACAGCCTTCTGATACAACAGGACAATGAACTGCAACATTTTCCCAGTGCTCGGAAGGTTTAGATGAAAAACCATTGATCATTTGATTGTTCTTACAAATTATTTATAAAAACCTCTTGTCCAGGAAAAAAACCAAACCATCCCCAGTCATTCAGCTCGTGGTTAGGTTGGCTGAAAGACGGCCATGTTGACCGGAACTCCATGTATGTGTGTGTGTGTGTGTGTGTGTGCGTGTGTGTGTGTGCGTGTATGCGTGTGTAGGTGTGCGCATGTTTACACGGCGTTCTTTGGACAAACTAGTGCACATATACATACGTTCTTTGGACAGACCTCCTTGTTGGGACGTCCATTTAGTGATCCGTTAGGGTTAGGGTTAGGGTTGGGTTTATAACTCTTAAAAATGGGGTCGTAGCACGACCCATTGTCCACACAACGTATGTGGCGTTTGAGGAAAGTCCAAATAAAGGTGTCTGCGCAAGTATGTGTGTGTGTGTGTTTAAGAGTGTGTGTTCTCCCTCTTTATATGAAAGGAAAAGTTCAGATCGATGATGAGGTCCCACCAATGAATCACAATAGCTCTTTCAAGTTGTTGCTGTTTGTCAAAACACTGTGTGAAAGAGCTAAGGAAACACCTCATCAATCATTATGATTTACGATAGTTTTTATTACCCAAACTGCCTTCAATGCTGTATAAATCCTGTGTTGTTTCTGTCTCTCTGTCTTCTGTTTTTCGGTATGTCGATCCGTCTCTCCCTCTCTCTCTCTCTCTCTCTCTCTCTCTCTCTCTCTCTCTCTCTCTCTCTCTCTGTCTCTGTCTCTGTCTCTCTCTCTGTCTCTCTCTCTCTGTCTCTCTCTCTGTCTGTCTCTCTCTCTCTCTCTCTCTCTCTCTCTCTCTCTCTCTCTCTCTCTCTCTCTCTCTAACATTATAATGAAAAGATGTGTGACAAACTAGTCGCCAGTATAGGTAAACAAAAGGAATTCTGGGACACTGTAAATAGTGCAATGCCAAGGCGTAATATTGTTAGAAACCAGATTAATGTGGATCAATGGTTTGAGCATTTTAAAAATCTGCTTGAAAAGGATTTGGATAACTTGGAAGTGGATATACTATATGGAGATAATAATGGTGCGCATGATGCCGGTGACAATGTTTGGTTCAACTCTCCTATTAGTAAACAAGAGGTAGAGCTTGCAATAAATAAACTTAAAAATAAAAAGGCTGCTGGGTCTGATGGTATAATTGGTGAAATTTTCAAGAATTCCGCTGTAAAAATAGTTCCTTATTTTGTTAGATTTTTTAATGTACTTTTTGATCGTGGGATTTTCCCAGAAAGTTGGTGTGAGTCAATTGTTTTACCTATTCATAAAAAAGGTGATATTAACAATCCAAGTAACTATAGAGGTATTTCATTGTGTAATATTGGAAGTAAAATTTATGGTTCAATTTTAAATAAACGTTTACATAAGTGGGTTCAGGACAATAACATAACTGGAGAGTACCAGGCTGGCTTCAAGAATGGGTATTCAACTGTTGATAATATATTTACTTTGTTGTCTTGTATTCAAAAACAGTTTAATGTTGATGGTAATAGAAAGTTGTACGTAGCCTTTATTGATTTTGAAAAAAGCTTTTGACTCTATCAACAGAAATATTTTGTGGCCGATTCTGTTGAAATGTCAGATTACTGGTAAACTGTTTCGGTGTATTAAAAGTATGTACAATATTGTTAGAGCAAGAGTAAGATGTGGTGAAAAGTTGACTGACATTATTAACTGTTCAGTTGGCGTTAAACAAGGAGATGTGATCAGCCCGGTTTTATTTTCTTTATATATCAATGAGCTTGCCCTTAAGGTTGTACAAAATGGAAAGCATGGTGTAAATTTTTTGTTGGACACTCTGGAACTATTTATCTTGTTACTTGCCGATGATGTTGTTCTACTCTCGGTAACAGTTGTTGGTATACAAAATCAGCTGAACAGTTTGCACCAGGCCTCGTTGGCAATTGGTCTTAAGGTCAATAAGGAAAAAAGTAACATAGTTGTATTTAGAAAAGGGGGATTCTTGGGCGCCAGGGAGAGATGGTTATTTGATGGGCATCCTATGTTAGTAGTGAATATGTGCAAATACTTAGGGATTTATTTGTCTACAAGACTGAGTTTTTCTGGCACTTGTACAGATTTTAGCAGTAAAGCTAAGGGTGCCTTGTTATGTCTCTTAAAGAAACTGTACAGTTTAAATGTGTTCTCTGTTGATTTATTTTTTGAGTTGTTTGACTCTCAAATACAACCAATCGCATTGTATGGGTCAGAAATATGGGGTTTGGACAAAGCTGCGATACATTGTGAAAAGGTTCATCTATTTGCACTGAAAAAGTTCCTAGGTGTTGATATCCGTACTCCAAATGATTTAGTGTATGGTGATTTAAATCGTTACCATATTCTGATTAATGCTATTGTTAATTGTATACGGTACTGGCTAACGTTGACACGTATGGACGCTCATAGACTTCCTAGAAAGTCATATGTAATGTTACGTCATTTAGACGATAGGGGGAAAACTACGTGGGCATCAAATGTACGGAAGTGTCTTTTTCAGTATGGATATGGATTTGTGTGGCTGAATCAAGGTGTGCAAGATATAAAAAGATTTTTGAGAGATTTTAAACAAAGACTTGTAGATTGTAGATGGCAAGACTGGAGTTATCATGTACAAAACAGTGATAGATATAAGATGTATTGTTTAATTGGTGGTATTAATCACAGTATAAGAACTCATCTGACCATGGGAATGGACAGGCATTTAAAATTTATAATGACACGGTTCCGTTTTGGTGTTTCGAATATTTCTGTCCAGTACAATAGATATAGAAATTTTAAACCAGCTGATAAATTGTGCCCACTTTGTAAAACAAATGAAGAAGATGAATTGCACTTTGTATTATGTTGTCCAGTGCTGCATAATTTAAGAACGCAGTTCATTGCTGCAAAATATTATAGAAACCCACGTATTTTTAAATTGAGCATTTTGATGTCATCATGTCACCGGGTTACAATAAAAAATTTATGTATCTTTTTATATAGAGCATCTAGGTTAAGAGAAATTGTACTATCATGATATTGCTTTTATGCATTATGTTAACCGACTGATAGCTGATATGGTGAATTATGAATATGTAATTATGTCCTTACTTTGTGAATGCATGAAGACATTGTATACACCCTTCATAAAGGGGCGATGCCTTAATGAATAAATTGCAAATTCAAATTCAAATTCTATCTCTCTCTGTTTCTCTCCCTCTCTATTAGTCCACTTTTACAACAATTAGCTGTATTCTGTGGCAGTGTAAAAAGAAAAAAAATAAAAGAATGAAAATGCCAAAAACCCACACACACAGACAAACAAAGAAAGTAAGAAAAACAAAAGAAAGAATGAAAGAAAAGAAAGACAAAAAGAAAGTAAGAACGTTGGTAAGCAAAAAAGAAAAAAAAAGATGAAATCAAAGAAAGACAGACGGGAAAAACATTAATCTATACACAAAGCAATATGTAACATATGAGTAATGCTTTATATTATTTAACTGCGCTTCTATCATATTCTACCCTATCCTATTCCATTCCGTTACTCGAAAGTCGTTGGGGCACCACAGATGGTCGTTTAACCAGTGTTCTCCATCTTTCTCTGTCTTTGGCAACCCTCACGCCTTCATTCAATGTCAAGCCAGTCCATTTTCGAATGTTGTCTTCCCACCCCTTTTTGCCCCCCTCGTCTTCTGCCTCCTTGCACCGTGCCTTGCAGGATAATCTTTGCAAGGCCTGGTGCTATGGTGGCGTGGCCATACCATCGGAGTTTCCTTTTCTTTTCTTCACCACTGTGCGCACGTCATCGTGTTGTCCAATGACTTATGTAATGGTCGGTCGGACTTCGTCGCTAGTGACGTGCTGGAAATGGCAAATGCTCAGAAGTCTTCTGTGGCACATCATCTCCATGCTTTGTATTCTTCGTTTTTTTTTCTTTGTAACTGCGCTCATCCGTACACAATCCGATTTCAGAGATGAAGAAGGGTAGTGCGTGTAGTGAGGTAGAAAGGTGGATGCAGAGTAGCAGAATTATAGAATTTCGAGAATAATCGGCTTTCTTCTTTGTCATCTCCTCCTTGGTGGTGTGGTTGTTCCCCCTCTTCATCTTCTCCTTCTTCTCTTTTGACCAAACCACAGCCAGCGACTCAGATTAAATTTAACAATTAACAATTAACAACGATTTTGACCGTTTGCACCCGGTAATTAATAACCTGCCAAAAAATAAGATTAAAGATATAGGATTACCAACATATGGACCTTGATTGGATGTCAATGTGGTAAAGCAAATTAGGGACACATTTCATGAAGCCATTATTGTCGATCTTTGTTGTTGTTATTTCATGAGCTATATATAGCTCGCAAACTATTGTTCTGGGTTTTTGGTCTTCCGGCGTCCCTCCGACATTTGGGCACTTTTCTCTGAATCTAATGGACGGATTTCTTTCAATCTTTGTATTTACATGTAGTTAGAAAATAGTGACCCATACCAGGTGACAACAACAATAACAACAACAACAAAAAAGCATCTTGGATGATGTTATCATTATGATGTCATAATTTGTTGTGGTTTTTTTCTTCAATCGTATTTTCTCCTAAACCACTGGAGAGATTTGGTTCAAGTTTGGTATGTACTTAGACTTTACTTGTGCCTCCAAGGTAAAACCAAATTTGTACAAATCGAATGAAGTAATCATCGTGTCGTAATTTTAACCAAAGAAACAATTTTTTCTTCCAATTTTTGTTTAAAACTTTGTGTGTAATTAGAGTGTTGCCTTGAGCCTTAAACGAAACTATGGTATATTGAGTGACGTCATCGTGTGACATCATCATGGGAACGTCATAAATTGTTGTAGTTTTTTTTCTAATTATATATAATCATAAATATATATATATATATATATATATATATATATATATATATATATATATATATATATATATATATATATATATATATATATATATATATATATATATATATATATATATATATATATACAGTACTCCTCTTTTAACGTCACTACCGTTTAAGGTCACAACGCTGATAACATCAATCAGGGTGTTGGTCCCGGCCAAACACCTTCTTTGTACCATTTAGAATTCCTCGCTTAGCGTCACCTCGCATAAGGGAAAACCTCGGATAACGTCAACCCCGTTTTGCTTCCCAAATGGAGGAGACTACTGCTTAAGAGAAATTGATGTCACAGATGACGTCATTTATGAGGTCACTTCCTGTTTTGAAATGGAATTCCATTCCAGAACACCTGTCACGTCCAGCCAGCATCATACCAAAGAGCTTATTACGGAAAGAGAGGGAATTTCCATTATGTCCTATACAAAAATGCGAGACGCTCTCACGGATTATTTCCCTTTGCTCGGGCTGGCTATATTTCACCATCTGCTATTTGAATGATCTGTGCGTGGTAACTTATTGAGCCTATGCCATTGCAAAAGAACATTTTTATGGCAACGTTTGCAAAAACCAAACTTTTAATCATCATTATTATTAACATTCCGCTACTGCTGTCTTTTTTTTGTTTTTGTTTATGCTTACTTATTGACATTTATTAGGTTTTTTATGCTGCTTATGTGTGTATGTCATAGGTTCGTTTTCTGCCCTGGAATTTATTATTTTTTAATCAACGACAGATATTTTAAAATTAAAATATGCGTGACAGACTGTTTCAGTTATCTGAAATTGTAAATCCGTAATCGTGAGAGAGAGAGAGAGAGTGAGTGAGAGAGAGAGAGTGAGTGAGAGAGAGAGAGAAAGAGCTCTGTCATTCAATCAATTAATCACAATAAAGCACAATAACAAAATGTTTCACTAATAGTATGAATTTAATTTATATCAGGTGTCCCCCTACCCCCCAACCCTCTCACCTCCCACATCACTGGCTTAATAACATCAGTCACTTCATGGAAAATAATTAATTAATCAGACAGAACAATCAGAACCTACTGGCTAGACTACAACATTCCACGCAATATAGATCTAATGCGCAGAAATTCACAGATCAGAACAAGGACTGAGTTTCTACATTACATTTTTTTCCCCGTTTACACTCAAACGAAAAGGGATTACAACAGATCAAGGACCATTTTTGTGCCTAGGTAAAGGGTTATCTTGCACAGTATTTGATCACGAGGAGAAAACAGACTTAGTCTAATTTAACTTGTTATCTGACATCTACTTTTGAAATATAGGCACAAATATAGTCAAACAACCTAGCAATAACGTAAACAGTGAGCGACCTGTTGAACGTAAACTGTCAGCAAGCAAACTGTTTTGGATTTAGCACATAGGTATAACATGAATCATTCAAGCCGCTCTCCGATTGTTTTAACACTAACAACACTGCAGCGGTCTTAGTTTAGGCCTACATAAACACAAAAAAATGAAGTTTTTCAATTGCAATTTACCTTTCTTTGTCTCTTAGAAATTTGAAAAAGGACTTGCCAACACAACTTTTCTTGCATCTGGCATTATGGCAATTGATAGCTGTGCAAAAGTCACCGCCCTGTTTCACTCGGCCACCTTTTGACTTTCTGCCACGAGCCATTTTCAGCATGTCGACTAGGGAGCATAACTCGTATATTTCGTCTCGCGGTTCTGTACCAAGTTCCCTCTCTTTCTATCATAAGCTCTTTGGCGACACTCTGCAATATACACGGGAACCACTTTGACAGAGTGCGACCCATGGGCGGTGTAGACAGGTGTTACTGTGATCTGCCGTGTCCCCTCCTAGCGGGACGTATTGCCACAGTGGACCTTACCCTGAATTGACTTCATTCACTAGCGATAAAGCATGTGCCGTGACGTAGACAAAGTGATCAATTCGTTAAACTTGTGTAAGGTTTTCTGCAAATACACCCAGTTACTGTCTTGGTGCATACTTTTTAATTTTTATTCTCATTTGCGTGTGTGCGTGCGCGTGTGTGTGTTTGTGTGTGTGTGTGAGTGTGTGTATGTGTATGCGTGCTTGCATCCGTTCGTTTGAGTGTTTGAGTGCGTGCTTATGCATCATATACACGCACAAAAAATACATATACAGTAATGCATACATGCATACGCGCGCACCAACGTGCACACATGTACACACACACACGCACACACACACACAACTGTCACACGACACAAAAATTTAGCACCTCGTATAAGATCAAGTTTTTTACTGGTAGTTGATCTTATCAGAGGACTGTTTAGGGTGCCCCTCGGATAAGATCAAACAAAAATTTGGTCCCGTGGGGGGTCACCTTAAGAGAGGAGTACTGTATATATATATATATATATATATATATATATATATATATATATATATATATATATATATATATATATATATATATATATATATATATATATATATATATATATATATATATATATATATATATATATATATATATATATATATATATGTTCATTCTCGAATATATGTCCATTCTCGAATGTTTTCCTCCCACCTCTTTTTCGGTCTCCCTCTTCTTCTACCTCCTTGCACTGTGCCTTGCAGAATATTATGCATCCAACGGAAAACCAAAATTATGCAAATCGAGTGATGTAATCATGATGACGTCACCTTTCAATATTTCTTTCAAATTAAACATTCCCTTTAAACTTTGTATGTACAGAGAGTGTACAGATGCGTTGAGCCCTATTCAAAACTTACGTAGATCGAGTGACGTCATCGTGGTGACGTAGTATTTTTATTTTTATTTAGTTGTTTATTTTGCGCACTTATCTCTGAAACTAATGGACGTATTTCTTCAAAGCTTGGCATTTAGTTAATTGGTCATGTTTTGGCTCGGAAGAGTCCGCTGGACCTAAAGCAACAACCATGTAATGTAATGTAATTTAGTTAATGTGTGTAAGAGAGAGAGAGAGAGAGAGAGAGAGAGAGAGAGAGAGAGAGAGAGAGAGAGAGAGAGAGAGAGAGAGAGAGAGAGAGAGAGAGAGAGAGAAAGCACCGTAGTGAACTCTGCACCGTTAGGTTCCAGCACTTGTTGTTGTTGTTATTGTATTGTTGTTGTTGTTGTTGCTCTTCTTCTTCTTCTTCTTCTTCTTCTTCTTCTTCTTCTTCTTCTTCTTCTTCTTCTTCTTCTTCTTGTTCTTCTTCTTTTTCTTCTTGTTCTTGTTCTTCTTCTTCTTCTTTGTAATGAAACGTGACGACGTGCTCTCCCTTTGGCCTTGATGTAATCTGCTTGACTGTGTTTATCTTCATGCTCGTGCTGTACATTTTGGGTAGCAATATACAAAATAAATAGTTATTGTTTTTAGAATGCGAACTTTAAAACATATCTTGTACACTTATAGACTTGTGTTTGTGCGGGTGGGTGTGTGTGCGTGGGCATGTAGAAACGACGTTAGAGTGACACACTCATGGAACTCCACATGGTTTCTTTTGACTTTTTTGGAAGGGCGCCCTATTTTGACGTCAAAATAGTTCCCTGCTGAGTTAGAGCTGTTTTAGGCCTAGGGTTAGGTTAAGGGTTAGGGTTAGGGTTAGGGTTTGGGTTAGGGGTTAGGGTTAGGGTTAGGGTTAGGGATAGGTTCAAAAATTTGAAAATGTCAAAATAATGTCACGAAAATGAAAAGTGTGTCAAAATAATCCCTGTTTTTTCACAACAGTCATCATAATGTCGTTTTTACAAAAATGTGTGTGTGTGTGTATGTGTGTGTGTGTGTGTGTTTGTGTGAAAACGTTTGTGTGTGTTAATATGTGGGGGTGGGGAGGCAGGGCGAGTGTGCCAATATATGTGTGTGTTAATGTGCGTGTGTGTGTCTCTGTGTGTGTGTGTGTGTGTAAGAGCGTGAGCTTTCGATCTGATGCGAACGGCAATGTGAACTGGCAAAAGCCATCTGGTTTCCGTTCTGCCTCAATGTCGGGTTTACTTACAAAATGGCCAGATTTAGGGAATACAAAGGTACGATGGATCCCTGCTATTGATAATAAAACGGATTCATATAATTGACACATTTTCTATTCTACCTCGCATTTATTTTCATCATCATCATCATCATCATCATCATCATCATCATCATCATCATCATCATCGTCGTCGTCGTCGTCGTCGTCGTCGTTTACTTTTGAAGGAGATTACTTTGTGATGCCCAGCACATCACCAACGACGATGTCCGACAGATCATCACACAAGCCATTGGACAACACGATGACTTTCTCACAGTGGTGAAGAGACGGAAACTCCGATGGCATGGCCACATCACCATAGTATCAGGCCTTGCAAAGACTATCCTGCAAGGCACGGTGCAAAGAGGCAGAAAAAGTGGGATACAGAAAAAGAGATGGGAAGACAAAATACGAGAATGGATTGGCTTGACACTAATTGAAACCATGAGGGTTGCTGAAGACAGAGAAAGACGGTGCACGCTGATTAAGAGATCATCTGTGGTGCCCCAATGACTTTCGAGTTACGGGATAGAGGATAGAATATGATTTTAATGATTTTACATTATGTTGTTTTGGGTTGTTTTTTCTCCCGGTTGAGCAACACTCATTGTGAATTTGAAAAAAAAAAGGATCGGTGATGTTAATTGCTATGAATTCGGAAAGGAAAGAGACAAAAACTTATATTTAAAAAAACACATTTATAAGACGCAAAAGGTCTCTCTCTCTCTCTCTCTCTCTCTCTCTCTCTCTCTCTCTCTCTCTCTCTCTCTCTCTCTCTCTCTCACACACATACACACACACACACACATACACGAGCACGCGCGCACGCACGTATGCACACACCCACTCCTACGTCATTTTGCGATCCAGTCAATGTTTACGTGCTTTCCAGTTATGTTTGCGCTAAATTCCAAACGAATAGAAAATTAGTCCGATTCATTCCAGTTACATGGATTTACCTTGCGTAGGATTGGATATTGGGAATTCAATCTTCATTGATGAGCCGATTATCTAAACAAATTCACATTTCTTTAAATGAAGCCAACTAATCCTATGATAATTCCAGAAAATTCGTAACCCAACACTGTGGTTGTTGTTGCTGTTCCGCTTTTTGCCAGTTCTCCTTCTTCTTCTTCTTCTTCTTCTTCTTCTTCTTCTTCTTCTTCTTCTTCTTCTTCTTCTTCTTCTTCTTCTTGTACTCATCCTCCTCTTGTTGTTTGTGTTGTTTTTGTTCTTTTCTCTCCTCCTCAATGGTCTTCTTCTCCTACTCCTATTTCTACTCCGTCTTCTTCATCCTCTGCTCCTTCTTCTTCTTCTTCTTCTTCTTCTTCTTCTTCTTCTTCTTCTTCTTCTTCTTCTTCTTCTTCTTCTTCTTCTTCTTCTTCTTCTTCTTCTTCTTCAAGTAAGCCTACTTCACTTCTAACTGAATTTGCCCAAACGTGAAAATGAGTTGTCTAACACTGCCGGGAAACGTTTCTAATCCTCACCATGGCACCAAAGTGTTACGATCTCATCCTCCACCTCTTCGATTTTTTTTATTTCCCCTCTTCGGTTTAAAGAAAATGAACATAGCAGCCAAAACCATCACTAATATCACTGATCGACATAAGTTTTATTTTAGGAGATGTCGCGTCGATCTTATCCTCTTCAACAACAGGTTTCGTGGTCGTAGTTTCTTTGTCCATTGTGCGGTCTTCCTTCCCTAACCTCTTTCCTTACACCTCCTTGTCCATTCTTGCCCATTTTATAGTTCTCCTTTCTTCTGTCTCCAAACCTTGGAAGACAAATAAATAGCACGCACACGGGAAGTGCACTCATGTACACCCATTTCCCCCACACAGACGGCTAACCCGATGAGACAACGTGTCTTTAGGTTCGTAACCTGCTCCAAAATCTGTTCTATCATTCATTCATTCAATCATTCATTCATTCATTCATTCATTTATTCATTCATTCATTCATTCTTCGTCTTCTTCTTCTTCTTCTTCTTCTTCTTCTTCTTCTTCTTCTTCTTCTTCTTCCTTTCTCCTCTCTCTGTCCCCTACCTTCTTTCCCTTCTCCTCATTCCTTTCATTCTTCTGCTCATCCATTTCCTTCTAGTTCCACTTCTATTTCTTCTTGTCCTTGTTCTTCTTCGTCTTCTTCTTCTCATCCCCCTCGTTCTTCTTCTTCTTCTTCTTCTTCTTCTTCTTCTTCTTCTTCTTCTTCTTCTTCTTCTTCTTCTTCTTCTTCCTTTCTCCTCTCTCTGTCCCCTACCTTCTTTCCCTGCTCCTCATTCCTTTCATTCTTCTGCTCATCCATTTCCTTCTAGTTCCACTTCTATTTCTTCTTGTCCTTGTTCTTCTTCGTCTTCTTCTTCTCATCCCCCTCGTTCTTCTTCTTCTTCTTCTTCTTCTTCTTCTTCTTCTTCTTCTTCTTCTTCTTCTTCTTCTTCTTCTTCTTCTTCTTCTTCTTCTTCTTCTTCTTCTTCTTCTTCTTCTTCTCCTTCTCCTTTCATCTTTCGCTACTTGTTTTGGTTATAGTCCGTCTCGCGAGCTCGGCATCTTCTTTCTTCATAGTACTTCTTATCTTCTCCAAAGGTTATTCTTGTTTGTTCTTCTGTGACTATACTTTTCGTCAGTCTTCAACTATTTCCTTTCCCCTCCTTCTAACTTTTTGAACCAAAGGTTAGACAAAACACCCATCCTCTCGCCCCCACTCCCATCCCACCCCTCCACAAAAACCACACATACACCCCCCTCCCCCCTCCCATGCCTCCTCATTTTTTCTTCCTGTCTGCTCTTTCTTACTCTCCACATTTTCCTCTCCGCTCCTCCTTCTCCTCCTTGTCCTCCTTCGTAGAAGAAAGTAGCACGCAACCGGAAAATAAAAACCTGCACACCTATTTCACGCATTTACGAACTGGCGAAGACAGGCTTCTTACAATTAATGGCATCTTCACGTTACTTTTAAAGCATCTCCTTCCGGACACTAGCACGACATCTGTAAAGGTGTTAGCAATGTTATCGTCGATATAAAATTGTACTGCCAAGCTCATCCTAACCCCACCCCACCTCCAACCCCAACCCGCCTCTCACAATCTTTGCAGCTGGTCGTAGAGCCTAGCTATTACGTTGGGGTGACGAAACGTAGTTGGGCCCTTAAATCTTCCGAAAATGTCTTAAAATACCAAGTATTTAAGAAGAAAAACAACAACAATAACAACGAAATATTAGACTAGATTGACCAGGTTGAATTAAACCCAATGTATACCTTTCCGCCATCTTGTCTGCTTTACACACCTCTCTCGCTGTATTCTTTGACGAATTTTCCGTCGAATTAGACCCAAAACGCCACTAGTTCCATAATAAATGGACAAATCTGTTTACCTCTTAACACCCTACTATCCCTCACCTCCTGCGCAGTAGGCCTTCCCACCCTTCCTTCGGCCAATCTCTCCTCACCGCTCGCTATACACTCCATGCCAACACTTCTAATCATTCCCCTTTGGTCTCCTAATTCCATGCGTGAAAATAAATCTTCGGGGTGTGTGTGCGTGTGTTTGTGCACTTGAATAAACGCACAAATGGGTAGCAGACCTGGTCTTTCTTAGTAACAAATGGGTTTATTTGCTTGGAACCCACTTTTTTCCAGGATCCCACTTTTTTCTAAGTGCGAGGGAGTGCTCTTTAAGTGCATGGGAGTGCAGTTGTAGTGCATGAGAGTGTTTTAAGTACAAGGGAGTGCTCTATCCGGGACGGAGAAAATACAGTCAATTTTCGTATATATTTTGAAGAAAGTTAGACCTATTTCGTCCCCTATAGGAGACGAACTAGGTCAACTTTTCAGACGGAAAGGGCCAATTTCGCATTAGATTCTTACATTTCGGGAAGAAGTTTGCGTTCGGTTGGTTGGTTGTTTTATTAACGTCTTCTTCATCGAGATGATAAGACGTACGCACGCATTCACACACATTTACACCAGATACATACATACATCCATACATATAACATACATAATTATATAAACTGAGCAACAAGTTTGCGTTCTTTCCGTCAAAAAACCACTTTCCGATTCCTTCTTAAATAAACCCAGTTGTGATGTATTGCAAATATGCGTATGTGTGTGTGTGTGTGTGTGTGTGTATGGGTGTGTGTGTGTGTGTATGTGTGTGTGATAGATCACATTGGGCTGTATGCTATCTACCGCTTTACTATCGAAGATCCACTATCGGCGTGTAATGCCCCTGTATACTCTTATAATTATTACACCAGTGTATTTTGTTCTCTTAGCTCACGCTGTATTCTGAGTTTAGGGATCGTACCATATTTTGTTCTCTACGAACCTATTATACTTTTGGAGCCAGTAGCGTGTTTTTTTAAAATTCTACTTTTGGAGTCAGAAGCGTTTTTTTCTTTTTAGTTTTTTTTTAACACAAGAGTAGTAGTAGTAGTAGAAGTAGTAGTAGTAGTAGCCTAGTAGAAGAAGAAGAAGAAGAAGAAGAAGAAGAAGAAGAAGAAGAAGAAGAAGAAGAAGAAGAAGAAGAAGACCTTTGCTTTCCAAAGGAAAGGATGGAGATTTCATGCAATTAAAACAAGAATAAGAAGAACAAAAATTATGATTACTCGCATTTGCCCTCGGACTCCTTAGGCCTAGCTGCCCTGAAGCAGCTGAATCAGATTGTTTGTTTCCCAAGACACGAGCTAAGGACAGTAAACAATGTGTTGCCTAGAGTTTTTATGTCATCACATAAGAAGGAGAAGAGAAAAGAAAAAGAGAAGAGGAGAAGGAGGAAGAGAAAGAAAATAAGGAAAAGAAGGAAAAGAGGTGACGAAATAAAAGGAGTGGAAGAAGAAGAATGAAGAGAAGAAGAAGAAGGATCAGAGAAAAGAGAGGAGGAAGAGAAGGAGGAGAAAAAGGAGGAGCAGAATAGGACAGAACAACAGAGGAGGGGAGAAGGGGCAGACAAAGAACAAGGAGAAGAAGAATAAGAACGAGAATGAGGAGGAGGAGGCGGAGGATATGAGGAAGAGGAGGAGAAGAAGAAAGAAAGAAAGAAAGAAATTAGAAAGAGGATCGTGTCAATCATATCTTGGAATCATTATCTGCATTCACAACGGATTGCCAGTTGGATTATACCAGTAAACAGTTTGTTTCCTGGAGGGTGTTTTTAACCCAACGCCATTAAGAAGAAAAATAAGAAGAAGAAGCAGAAGAAGAAGAAGAAGAAGAAGAAGACGTGAGGTGGGAAGAGGAGAGGAGAAGGAGGAGGAGAAGAAAGAAGAAGAGGAACTGAATAAAAGATAAAGGGAAATGACTTGGAAAGAAAAAGGAAGAAGAATAAGAAGAACAACAACAAAAACGACGACAACAACAAAAACAATGACAACGACAACAATGAGAGTGAGGAGGAGGAGGAGGAGAAGGTGGAGGGAGTAGAAAAAGAAGAAGAAGAAGAAGAAGAAGAAGAAGAAGAAGAAGAAGAAGAAGAAGAAGAAGAAGAAGAAGAAGAAGAACGACAACTGCAACAATCAATTTGAAAAGAATTGAGATTGGAGAAAAAACAGAAAGTTGTACTGAATAAAAGAAGAAAAAACTGAGAAGAAACTGAACAAGGAGAAGAAAAAGAGGAACAAGAATAAGAAGAACAACATGAAGAAGTCGTAGAAGGAGAAGAAGAAGAAGCAGCAGCAGCAGAGAAGGGGGGAAACGGAGGAGGAAGAGTAAGAAGAAGAAGTAGGAGGAGAAGAAGAAGAAGCAGCGGCAGCGGAAGCAGCAGCAGCAGAAGAAGAAGAATCTTCATTATCTGCATACAAAGCGTGTGACCAGTTGCATTGCATCTGTCGGCTTCTCAAGACATGGGGTTGCAACTGTAAACAATTACTTGATGGGAGTGTTTTATCGTGGAAGAGAGTACCGATTTAAAGAAAAAGAAGGAGGAGGAGAAGAAGAAGAAGAAGAAGAAGAAGACGTGATCAGTGCTATTAGCTTTGAATTACCAGGTTGAAAATGCGATGGGTTAGTATGGAAGGTGTAGTTTGGTTTTAAAATACCAGATCGCCTGCGCGTGACGTATTTACCGGAATACAAACAAGTTACATACAGCTCGCGTTCTAAAAATAATGTGTAGAGTAGACAGTTTTTTGTTTATAAAACACGGAAGAGGAGCCTACAAAAGTTCAACGCTTAGCGGTCGGTTTGAGCTACAATTGTTTGTTGTATCTTCTTTAATGTGCTAGCAATGCAGTTTCCCAAGCAAGTAAAGTTATTGTGGCAAAAAATAAACAACCATCCGTGATACACTAACCCAGAGAGAGAGAAAGAGAGAGAGCAAGAGAGAGAGAGAGAGAGAGAGAGAGAGAGAGAGAGAGAGAGAGAGAGAGAGAGAGAGAGAATATATACATATGTGTGTGTGTGTGTGTGTGCAAGAGAGAGAGAGAGAGCGAGAGAGAGAGACAGACAGACAGACAGGCTGAGACAAAGACAAACAGAGAGAATAACTCGGTCGCCTCGAAGAGAATCTTAGCAATTTCAGTTGCAATCACCACTACTACAGAAAATCGAACAATCAGGATCGCTTACGAGGTGACAAATATTATTGTCCAACAGGGTTAATATTCTGCGACTCAAGGCGGTGACAAACAGCGGATAGCGTGGTAGGATGTTTTCCTCTATGGCTCTCCGAGAATCGAACCCGATGCGCTGGCGAGGTGCCATGGCAGGTTAGTTGACTAAAACTATTGGTCGGCTGAGTTATATTCTGCGACCCAAGGAGGTGACGAATTTATAGCTAACAGGCAGCGTAGGAATTGCCTATCTTCTCCGCACCGGCTGCAATCGGCAGTCCTGGAGCTCGCGGCTCGCACGTGCCAATCCTCCTGGCACCAACATTTGGCTTTACAGCAGACTTCTATCTGTGGACTTGTCAAAAGAAGTAAGAGGGACATATTGGATTTTTTTCACCTTACATTTGTTTAAATATATGTGTCTAGAAGTGAGATGTTTTCTTTCCTGTAATTTTTGTGCTTCTGTCCAAATGTATTTTTACAGTTATGTTTGGATTTTGGAAATGAACGTTTTATCGATACTTTAATAAAGACATTTGTGGGTGTGTTTTTCCCTCGCCATTACGTCTACGTTGTTGTCTTATGCGGTACGAGATGTGTTTTTTTTTCCGTTCATTCGTTCGCTTCCGCCAGAATTTAGTCCTAGACCTGAATTGACTTGAAAATGAATGTTATAACATTTCTTTGATACAAGACTTGTTAAGCTCCTTCAACATCTCAACTTGCGGACGATTCCTATCCTATTATGTTACTCGAAGGTCGTTAGGGCACCACAGATGATCGTTTAAACAGCATACTCCATCTTTCTCTGTCATCAGCAACCCTCATAGCTTCGCTCAGTGTCAAGCCAGTCCATTCTTGAATGTTGTCCTCCCACCTCGTTTTAAGTCCCCCTCTTCTTCTGCCTCCTTAGATAGCCTTTGCAAGGCCTGATGCTCTGGTGACGTGCCCATACCATCGGAGTCCCCGTTTCTTCACCACTTCGTCGTCGGTCGTTGTTGCGATGCTGGAAACGAGCTGCTCCTCGCCACCGTAAGATGAAAACAGAGGTCAGCAGTTCATTTAAACCACTGTAAAGTATCTCAATACATGTTTAAAAAATTTCGTCTAAAGACGGTTAAGGTGTTCCTATAACCCTTCGGTCGTTGGGGAGAGAGGCGTTTGAGACCTCTTTCAATCTAGCAATCAATCAGACTTGCGTTATAGTCTACCAAACAATGTAACATCTATGGATACTATAAATATATTTTTTATGTTTGTATTACATTAACGAAAACGTTTATTGGTTCTTTTATTTGTCACAAATTTTGTATCTATATTTGTCTATGGATCACAATTGAAAGTTAATTTGTTTCATGCACTTGCAGTCATATGTATGTATTTACGAAGTTATAGGCAATTTTCAACTGGGAATTACCTTTATTTTTGTTGTCGCTAATAATAATAATAATAATAATAATAATAATAATAATAATAATAATAACAACAACAACAACAACAATAATAATAATAATAATAATAATAATAATAATAATAATAATAATAATAATAATAATAATAATAATAATAATAATAATAATAATCATAATCATAATAATAATCATAATAATAATAATAATAATAAGATCGCTTTTTTCTATTAAAAATCGGTTCAAAGCGCAGTTCTCGCGCATACACACAAGGAAAAAAAAATCATTCCCATACAGATAAATGGAAAAAAAGAGATACCTCAAATGGAAAAAAAAGAAAGAAAAAAAAAAAAAAATATATATATATATATATATATATATATATATATATATATATATATATATATATATATATATATATATATATATATATATATATATATATATATATATATATATATATATACAGGGGGCGGTTTTGGGGGTGTGCACTTGTGCGCACATCCCCCTAGCGGTCAAAAAAAAAAAAAACAGGGGAAGGGAGAAAAGGAGAAGAAAGAAGATTAAAAAAAACTGTACTATTTCTCACTCACCGCACTGTTTCATGTACCACCAAATTAGTTTAAAAAAAATATTTTTAGAGATTTTAGTCATCAGATCTTGATCTACAGGTATTTCTTGTACATGCATGAAGTCAGTTTTGAATAAAACTGATGTGAGTGGCTATTTCTTGTTTTATTTGCAGTAACATTACCTGTCTTTTGATAAACCTTTATGCAAGATGTTCCGCCATTGTAAATTTTATCATCAGAGTTTGCAGAGGAGTGTGTGTGTAGGGGGGTAGGGGGAACTAAAAGAAAACTTTTAGCACAAAACAATACTGTTTTCAATCCTCAAAATAATGCACCAGCTTGTACAGATTTTTACCATTATTTTTTAATATATTTCGGGGGAGGGGGCATGCCCCCGAACCCCCCTAGTTCACTCGCCACTTCGCATTAATGGTGTCATGGAAGAGGGCACACCCTCTCAACAATGGCAAAATCCGCCCATATATATATATATATATATATATATATATATATATATATATATATATATATATATATATGTATATATATATATATATATATATATATATATATATATATATATATATATATATATATATATATATATATATATATATATATATATATATATATATATATATATATATATACCTGCAGGTAGATGTGGGTCGGTTGAGACCATGCGAAACAGACCATTGTTGTAGTAGATGTTTAATGAGCAAAGGAAGACGAGAAGTCGCAGTCCCCTATACGCTAATGTGTCCGGGGACTATAATCTACCTAAAGAAAGAAAGAAAGAAAAAGACGAGAAGAGATGAGTGTTTAGGCTCTGTTCGAAGGGGGGAGATTGAGGGTTTGCTGCGGAGAGAAAATTGGGAGTGGATTCCAAGCAGACGGCCCAAATCAGAGAAATAGCGGGATCGGGCAGAAACAAGTTTGGCTCGGGGGACTGGAAGAGTCAGTTGTTTCGTTGTTTGTTTCCCATTTTCTGTATAATTCATTTACTAATTCTGTTTAAGGTGTCTATGTTCTTTCCATTATTTCTTGGCTCTTTTAGTTTGGGATTCTTTATAATTCTGCTCAAAGACTTGGACAGGGTTCATGTTTATATCTATTTGCTATAAAGCCGCAAAGGCTAGTACTTTATTTTTTTGGTTACTTTTATTATAGTTTTATCTTTTTTAAAATTGATTTTCTTTCTTATTTATGCGTTTATTTCATTAAGTATTTTTTAAATTTTTATTTTGTAATTTATTTCGCTATTTTCTTTCTTACATTTTCTTGTGTTTCTTTTCTGTACACCTCCCACTACACTCTCCTCCCTCTCTCTCTCTCTCTCTCTCTCTCTCTCTCTCTCTCTCTCTCTCTCTCTCTCTCTCTCTCTCTCTCTCTCTCTCTCTCTCTCTTACTGTGTCTTTCAGTCAATCTTTCGTATTTCTGTCTTATAACCTTAAAAGACAGCTTTGCTAACAAAGAATGCCCAGCGAAGAGATAGAGAGAGAGAGAGAGAGAGAGAGAGAGAGAAAGAGAGAGAGAGAAAGAGAGAGTGTGTGTTTGTGTATGTGTCTGTGCGCGTCTCTGTGAATATATGTGTTTTAGTGCGCCAGTCCTTGTATAATTGAGCCGTCCATCTATGTGACAATGTGACAAAAAGAAACAAGTTCATAAGCACTTACGGCGTTAACCTCCACCCCCCCCCCCCCCCCCCCCCCGCTCTATTCTATAGCTTTCGCTTTCAATATGTGAGGCTTATAATTGTTCGCCAGCCAATCGTGTCTTTGTTTTTGTCTGAGACTTGACGCCGTTGACATTTTCTTAGCCTCGAGAAATACAATTTCGGGGGCGCGTTTTGCCTGACAACATAATAACTCGAGACATACAACTGCGTCGGCACTGTCACCAAAATATATAATTTATGGCCTGTTGTTCATGAAAGACGAAAATCACATTATCTTGTGACTATGGTATTTTACGTTCTTTTCACGAAGAAACAATTTGCAGGCGTCGTATTAACCTTGTCACCCTGGAAATAGCATCGTATGGATAATAGGCCTACTTTGTTTATAGCTACAACACGTTAAGAAAATATTCTAGCCCAACGTGTATTTGACAGTCACGACCGTTTCAGAGACTGTCGAGATAGTCTGGTGATAGCACATAAGCAACGTTTCTTGTGTCTGAACAGCCCCGCAACCCCTGAAGACGCCGCCAGAGTAGAAACAGTTGTCTGATCAGATTGGCTAACAGATACAACTGAGACACATTTTCAAAGCCATTTTGCACAATAATATAAGAGTGATAGTTATAGTTTTGAAAACAGGTGTGCTTTTACAGAATATCTTCAACTATAGATGACGGTCGCTAATATAGCTGCCAAAAACCTTATTGAAAGTTAGGATCTGTCGTTTAACATTTAAAGACCAGTTATTGTCCTTTCTAATTTTTTAATATACTTTTTCTTTAACTAAAGGTATTTGAGATAGAATTTAAAGAAATCGTCAAGGGTTACTTTAAAAAAAAAAGAAACATTGAATGATAAAATCCTATAGTTTTAGAATACAAAACATTATGATTTGTTGATGCCCGGATAATTAAAAAGTTAATTAAAAAATAATTAATTTTAACGTCTGTTCACATCTGTGATATTAGACAATATATTAAATTATCAAAAGATAAACATAAAATTTAAATAAATTAATTACAATGAACACAAATTAATATAACTATATACTTATCTAACAAAAATCTATAGTTATTGCTTATTTATGATATGTGATGAAGAAGAAAGCAAGATGGCAATAAACATGCTTGTTCAAATCATCGCGAATATGTATTTAAAATTATAATCATTAAGAAATAATTACAGACTAATCTAAGTATAATATGTATGTCATTATAACTTTTTCACCTTCCTTTCTCGAACATAAGCTATTTTGCTGACGCCTTTGTTAAAACCTAAATTTGAACTCAACGAATTAATGTGTATCCTTCTTTCTAATCCTTCAGCTTATTGGGCCATTGGACAGAAAGACAATCATGAAGGATGCTGTTGCGGAGAGTTTTTGTCGCTTGAGCCCGTCTTCAATGAATTAGGAACACTGTATCTTGAGTTTATTACTCGATCTTTGGCTACCCGATGGATTCCGTGTTCTGAAGCACTTTTTTTGTGATTTGACCGTAGCACAATTGTACTATGGATCTCTGTCTGGCGTCAGCTGCGGGTCAGCAGGCTTTGGTAAGGGAAGCCCTATTACATGACCCCTCCCCCCCCCCCACCTCCCCTAGCCAAAGCAGAGGCCGCTTGCTAATGGTTTCTGACCCGAACTTTCATTATTTATGTATTATTTATTTAATAGTACTTATATAGCGCTTTTCCAGCTCAAGAGCTGCTCAAGGCGCTGGCCGATACAGGATCTAACTCAAGCCGCCCGAGACGCCCGCCGGCAGCCTTTGGGCGCATTGTCTGACGCCCGGACAACTGAGCACAATCCTGGGCAGCCATGGATGGGGGAGAAGGACCTAGGTGCATGCTGGGTGTGTTCTTGTCACCGGCACTCACCCGTCTAGAACATGAGGGTCAGGATCTTTAAAGTCCGTTATGATGGAATGTAAGCGTCACAGACTAGACCTCGGTTTATACTCTCATCCGAATGAGTAGGAAACGGGAGTAAAGTGTCTTTCCCAAGGACACAACACAATGCCCCGGCCTGGGCTCGAACCCGGGACGTTCAGATCCGCAAGCCAAAGCTCTACCATTAGGCCACCGTGCCTCCCTATCTCTCAGTACCCGTGTAAGTTAAAGCTCTCTTTCGGTCTTAAATATTTAGTAAGCATGAAAGTGACCTTCCTCTTCCTCTCTTTGTGAAACGCAAAAATCGCGGTTGCATGAGTTTTTATCACCCGATAGCATTCAGGGACAAAGTGGATCAACGTTACGCCTGACTTTTTTGTTTGAGTGAAACAATCTTGGTGCGGGCGTCCTTCACAGCGACGGATTTTGTTTGGAAGCTGGTGAACTCTGAAGTTTCCATTCGAAGCAGATCAAATGTAAATAATAAAGAAATGTATAAATAAAAGTTATAAAATAAATTTAAAAAGAATAAAAATATATAAAGAAACTTTTGAGTTTTGGTCGAAATACTAGCTTCCAGGATGGTGGTGAGGTGATCGTGGGAATATTGGTAGTGGTGATAATGATGATGATGATGATGATGATGATGATGATGATGATGATGATGATGATGATGAGGATGATGATGGCGATTTTTGTTAACTGTTTCAGAAATATTTTCCACTGAGGTAAACCCGGCAAGGCATCACATTTGGGAGTATATATTACCAGTCGATCCAACACGAATCGCCGCAAACCAAAGCCAAGAATACTAACAATAACATCATCCTCGGGAGCAGTACCCCCGCCAACACTACCGCCACTGCAGTAACAACCACCAGCAACATCTTAACCATCATCACTATCATCATCACCACCCACAACAACAATAACATCATCGTCATCATCATCATCATCATTATTACCGCCGCCACCACTGCCATTCACCAACAAGAGCTCAAATATAGACTTTAAATTATGAAATCTCCAAACAGTCTCACTTGCCGCGATCGCCATGGATCGTTCGACATGTTGGTGTTTCAAGTCTGGACCTGTACCATGTGCTACGAATACCTCTTCCCGAACAACCAACGTCGCAAGTCATCGTTTAGAGGATCTTCTAAAGGGGCTTCCTCAGTCTTTTCCACCCAAGAGGAGTCATCTTCTACTCCCGGCTCCTCCTTTTTTACCTCCTCCTCTTCGTCTTCATTGTTTCCCTGGCCCCCAGAGACAGGAATTGCGGATCCATGGGGAGGAGGAGAGGTAATATATCCAGTTTTATCCAACAGGACGGCTATCGAGACGATATGCTCGTGGCTGAGCGCACAAGGCGATCACGAGCGATGCGTTCGTTGGAAACAGTGTTGTCACGCGGCTACTGAGTGCTGTAAGAGCCAGCTGAACAGTCGGATCTCGAAGTTCCAAAATAAAGCGCTCGCATCATCCGCAGCCAGTAGAAAGACATCTGGAGACCTTGATAGCTCAGACGTACAGTTCACCGACTTAGCGCGTAGCAGTGACCAAAAAATCTCACCGCTCATCAATAAACTGACTAACGACACCAACCGCATCCACAATGGAACTGATGAGATCAGAATCAACGACAGAGCTGATTACTACGATTCTAAGAGCAACGACTATAACGCAGAACTATCAGGTATGGATCTGCTGAAGGCTTTGGAATTAGGCATGGGATTTGACCCCGAACACACTGCTTACTGCCCGCAGACGTGGGATGGCTTCAGCTGCGTGGACGCTACTCCGGCAGGTGTGCAAGCGTCCGTTTCTTGTCCGGTGTACCTAGAGCAGTCGCAAACTACAGGTAAGTCAACCTGCTTCAACCTTTTTTAGTAGTGTGATTTTATTTGATTTTTTTTTGGATTTTTTACATTCTATTGTCCCTTTCCATCGGGAAACTCTGGGCCGCCTCCACGGCGCGCCCAAACCCAGTCTACCTAATATAAGGTGTGTGTTTTTACATTTTGCTGGGGAGCAAACCGGAGTACCCGGAGAAAACCGCCGAGACGTTGCGCGAGCCGAAAGTAAATAATATTCGGAGAAACATAACGCCTAGATGGTACATGGTGGATCGATCCCACAACTGTCAGGCGCCATTGGTTTCTGGCCTGTGGAGAACGCAAGTTAGTCCTGCCTTAGACCTGCCGTCCACACCTAGCAGTAGTAATAATTGCAGTATCAACAGTAGTAGTAGTAGTAGTAGTTAATAATTGCAGTATCAACAGTAGTAGTAGTAGTAGTAGTAGTAGTAGTAGTAGTAGTAGTAGTAGTAGTAGTAGTAGTAGTAGTAGTAGTAGTAGTAGTAGTAGTAGTAGTAAACTTACGTACTCCGTTCTCCCTTCCCGCTGGATCTAACGTAAGAAATAATATCTATTTCTCTCTCTCTCCTTCTCTCACACACTCACACACACACTCAAACGCACACACACTCTCTCCCACCCCTTACCCCAACCCACCCCGTACACCTACGCAAACACTCAAGAAATAGAGAAAATGCATTGGCTGTAAGTTGGGACATGAGCAAGAATCTCTTAACAGGTTTCCGTCTCTCTCTAATAAAGGAAGCCGGTTATCCTTTGTGGCAAACACAGCCACCACCCCAAAACCTAAGAGAGCCTAAACAAAAACAATTGGCCAAGTAAACTAACATTAAACCAGATATAATCCTATCAGACAAATAAGTGCACAGTAAATTAGACATCATACAATCAGACAAGTTTACCAGCAAGCAAATAAGCAAAGAATTAAATCAAGTTCACTGTCAATCATAAGCAACTAGCCAAACAAAGAAAGAAAGCCTTTAAAAAGCAATACTTTATAATTAACAGACACTTAATTAAAGCAAACAAAATTACTAAGCAAAAAAACCCACAATGTTTGAACAAAGAATGGCTTAGTAGTCAGAAGGAGTCGGTAGTAATTACAGTATAGTCACAACGGCATTTATTAATTTATTATGTCGAATTTAACGTCTATTCACATTTTGTTATGTTAGATAACACATTGAACTATAAACAAATAAAAGTAATATTACGAGAACTACAATCAAATTAATTAAAACAATAAAAATCGTAACATAAGCTTCGTGGCTTGGGCACGAACTAAAAATGTTGTATTAAACTAATAACAGTCCCCAATTCGAAAGCTTTGTTTACTTTTTGCAAAAACGGGCTAACCCTAAAATTCGCATTGTTTAATGTGCGCTTTCGCTGTTCAAACCAACAGCAAAAGTGTGAATGTTCCATTTCGGTTGATCCTATTCCTGAAGAACCACGCGCGTGGTTTGAAGTGTGCGTCTTTGGTGTTTGTGGAAGGTAGGGTTTATTTTATCAACCTAAAACGAAAAACCTTACGAGCGGTTGTTTTTTACGGGTTTTGTCTCTTATCGACTTTGGCAAATTCTATTTTTAGCTTCAGAATGTTCGCATGCATTCACACAATCTACGAAATTTTTTCAATGGGGATGGGGTAGGGAGGCTGGGGGAGGGGTGTAACACTTTTACAGTTTTTTTTTCTGTTTAGACTGGGGAGCCTTTCCCTGTTTGTCTTGTGATATCGAACAAACAACATTCTCAAGATTCCATCTTGCTAAATCCCACACAGCACAGAGGGGCCAATTAACTACGTGTGATGTGGTGCATACTGCAGGGGTGTTTCTATGAGCAAATACGACTGCAGCTGAATTAATGACAGCGATGCTGCTTGCTGAAGCGACGTGTGCCAGATTAATCCCAAGGGTTTCAGTACAAGGCACGGCTTCAAACGATTGTTTAGATTGTTTACCGGTACCTTAGTCCCCGTTTATACAGATAAAACCAAGAGCTCTAATGCTGAGACGCGTCCTGAGAGATACAGTCTTATCAAAGGTAGTAAGAGGTACATTGTATACACAAGTTCTATCTGATGATGGTAAAATCATGTAACAGTGCGTTTGAGGATGCAAGTACGGCATGTGAACGAGGTCGAGGTAAATCTTGATTTCAACTAGATCTTTGAGGTGTTCATTGAGCTGGCGCAGGCCGTTTGACAACATTTACTTTGTACAATTCTCATATATGGTTCTGCAATGTCAGATATATTTACTGAATTGTTACTTACGATTTCACATGAACATTGAGGTTTAACGTCTACACCCACCATTGGCGATATGGCAGACGGGGATAACCATCCCAGGGAAAGAGGGGTAGGGACCTAAATCAACACTAAACCACAAGGGCAATCATACTGCTAAAATGGACAGTGAAAATGGCCACATTTTATATCGCCCACCACGGGAATCGAACCTGGGTCATCTGTGTGCCAGGCGAACGCTCTACCACTTGAGCTATGGCGGTGGGACCACCCTTTCACATTTCACGGTCGAGTCTGCTTATCGCTTGGACTACCCAACATATTTTGGGTATGTGATGCGACAAAAGATCTTGCTTCATGCAAATGACACTACTACTACTACTACTACTACTACTACTACTACTATATCTCACAATATTATTATTATTATTATTATTATTATTATTATTATTATTATTATTATTATTATTATTATTATTATTATTATTATTATTATATAGCGATTTTACCACCTCAAAAAGCTGCTCAAGGCTCTGGCAGAAAACAGGATTTAACTTAAGCCGCCAACTTGCTGCTTGATGCGTACCGCCTAACGTCACAAACAATTGAGCGATCCTATGTAACTCAGTTTATGTAACTCAGGCATTCAACCATCCACGATATGAATTTTAAAATACGTGCGATAAAACGTTTTTGTGCACAGACTAGACCTCAGTTTATTCTCGGGCAGGAACGATTAGTTCGCATGGGTTAATATTGTTCCTCTCTTTTATCTACCTCCGATGGCCTTGTGATACTCAGGAATGTGGAGAGTTCTCTTGAAGACTTCCAGGAAAGAAGCCACAGGTGGGTTATTGCAGCATATAACATGTTGTTTAACTTTGCTTGAAACTTGGCATTCATCTTTGCGATTCATTAATTCAGCCCACACCCACTCTCTTAAGTATAGGCATAATGGTGGGGATTTCCTTAAGGATCTTTCAAACGTTGGTTGATTCCCCTCCCCCCCCCCTTCTCCTCATTTCCTCTCCTCCATCAGCTCTGTCCTGTGAGTTTTAATGTTTCTGATCGGATATAATATATTTAAATGCTGTTTATCTATTTTATTTTATTTCTTTGATCTTTCTAATATAACGCTTTTCCAGCTCAAAAAGCTTCTCAAGGCACTGGCTGACACAGAATCTAACTCAAGCCGCCCGAGGCGCCCACTTGCAACCTTTGGGCGCATAGTCTGACGCCCAGACGACTGGGCACAATCATCCAGGACCGAAGATGGGGAGAAGGGACCTGTTCCTATAGACTATATTATGTTAGTTATTTGAATAATAACAAGTTACTAAAAATGAGATATTTGAGTGAAACGATATGTTAGCTGATTCTCATTACTTCAAGGATCAGCGGTAACCTTTTTATCCATTTACCTTAGTTTAAGGTAACGTGTCCTTAGTCAAAGAACTAGTATTATACAGATGATAATGTTTTCTAAGTATTTTTGTAATTTGCTTCCTCGAAAACCACTTTTTCCCGACAGTAATCTCTTGGAGGAAAACATGCCTTAAGTCTCATATAGTTGCAATACTGTTTATTCTTTGGTGTTGCTTACACATTTACGATTTGTTTAGAGAAAATTTCATAGTATTGCTGGTTATGCTGACGAGTTTGCATTTCTTGAAAGTGTTAACTCCCTCGAATAAGAGTATAAACCGAGATCTATTCTGTGCACGCAAAGCATTCCTTCGCACGGATTTTATTTATACTGACGTTTATGCCCTAGATTGGTGAGTGCCCGCTGTATCAATGTGACGGTGGGTCTGTTGTTGCTGGGCTCTGCACAATGGAATGCTATAACCCACTCGTCTTTCGTCTTAGGGAATCGGCACCCCGTGTAATCTTGACTATGACTAATCTTAATACATTTATATGTTTAGCCCGGTCTGTGTGCAAATAGGGTTATAGAGATACGGAGAAAATCGTAAAAGATTCACTGACACACTAGCTCTCGCACGGCTATGAAGCATAGGTAGTCCAGCCACTTGGTAACAGTAAATATCACACATTTATTTCCTCTACTCTATACATAATTCTCTTAACACCATACTAACTTAAATGTCCAAAACGTAATAAAAACTAGGATTAACTTTACCGTCCAAATTCATTTCGAGTAATTCGCTCCTTGATGGGTCTATGCTGCTACTGTTCTCGATATTTGCTACTTTCTCATCTTTGGGCTATTTGTTCTGGTTTGCCTAATGTTTGTTTTCCGGAGAGTGGACTACGCACAGTCCTTATAGATCAGTGTTCGTGCAAGTTTTCGTGAGCACTTAGCTGAATCGTTGAGGTGTGGTGATGGTGTCTCCTCCTTGTTGGTTGACTATTGGGCTATCGGAGCTCAGTGCTCGATGCTCCACTGCAGGCCGAATGTCAGGGTTGACTCTCAGTGGTCTATCTCCTTTTGACAATGTCAGGCTCTGGCTATACTGAGATGAATGAATTTCACCCGTCACCTGCTTAGTCTTCTTGAGAGAGATCTTTCCACGTGTCCGTCTCGGGTGAGGTTTTAACAAAGACTGATTCTCTTAACCTTGTGGTCAGCTTAAGCCCGCGAAATCTCGTGAGATACCTTTAGCTCCCTTTAGCGTGGGTGGCGGATATAGGTCAGCTGAATGAGGTCACTGCCTACCTTAGCGAGAATCTAGCCTACCCATGCTTAGCAAAAACCTTAACTTCTGTCGTCTGCTAGGCATCGACTTTAAGTTACAAAGGCTCCAGCAGGATGAACTGCGTGAAGCCTTAGTGCTGGGTTCAAACTAGCTTCTCATGACAATCAATACACCCGGTCCATCCATGGTGGCCCAGGATTGTGCTCAGTTGTCTGAGGCGTTAGACGACGAGCCTAAGGCAGCAAGTGGACGCCTCAGACGTCTTGAATTAGATCCTGTATCGGCCAACGCCTTGAGCATCTAGAGCTGAAAGGAGCTATATAAGAACGATAACTTTTAACTTGTCAATACAAATTATTTGACTTGATAAATGTAAGGGACCCACTTTGACCGAACAGAACCTTTTAACATTCACAGTGAGTGTTACACCACAAAAAGCTTACCAAAAAACTCTTTCGAAAGTATATTGATTTTATAAATGAACGAATTCCGTAGTTTTTGTTGCTAATTAATAGTAACAGACGTTAGTTAGCCAGCCAACATTCTGGATCTAAAGATAGCAGCTACCAAACCCGGTAAGAGAAAGAATGCGTAAAAACAATTGCTCGTAAGTGTTTTTTTCGTTTTAGGTTGATAAAATAAACCCTACACTAGACGCCATAGACGCACACTTCCAGGCGCATGGTTCACTCAGAAAAAGAGTCAAAGGTCACACAGCTGTCCCCTTAGAAACAGAGGAAATAACTCCCTGTCATAACCTCATAACCGAAATTGAAATTCAATCTTTAGTGGTTGATTTGAGCAACCAAAGTCCACTTAATCATCTTTTTAATGTAAAAATTTTAGGGTAAACCCTCTTTTGCCAAACGTAAACAAAGCCTTCGGATTGGGGCTCTTTAAACAAAATAAAATAACTTACTAGGTACACGCAAAGAGAAGTCTGTCTAGGTAAGCCCTGGTGACTCAATATTTATTTTGAGGGGGGGAGGGGGTCAAGGGGTAGGGGAGGAAGGTTGAGGGGGTGAGTGGTGGGTAGGATAAAACGCTTCTTAGGATAAAATGGTCCAAAAAAGCGCGGGTGTAATTTGTTCCTGCGCTTTGAGCAGATGCTTTGTTTGAAATGTGGCCCTTTAGAAAATAAATCATTTTAAAATAATCCAGCTGCTTACGAGCAGATGTACATACACACACACGCACCCACACACGCACGCACACACACACACACACACACACACACGTGTATCAGCCGATCAATGGGGAATGTTATCAAAGCAGGGTACAATTGGGGAATGGTCTTTTTCTCAGTGATATTTACAGATCAAATGTTGTATTTGATGAAGTTAAGTAGATATATGAATGACTTGCAGAATTGAGGGGCAATCTGCCCTTTAAACATGATTTTGTTCGTAGCGCAGCTTACTATACAGGTGTGTATAATTTACACACTTGTCCACCCCTTTTTTCGACAAATTGGAAAAATGCGATTTCTCGATATTTACGGTTATATTTTCGCTTAAAAAATGTGTTTTTAAAAATGGGGAAGATTTTTGCCCTCCAATTTTTTTAAACTACCCCATTGGTTACCACGTTTATATATATATATATATATATATATATATATATATATATATATATATATATATATATATATATATATATATATATATATATATATATATATATATATATATATATATATATATATATATATATATAACAGTTTTGCGGTTACACTCACACACGCACACACACTGTGACGGTGGGTCTAGTGTTGCTGGGCTCTGCACAATGGAATGCTATTAATCACTCGTCTTTCGTCCGCGGAGATCGGCTAGTGTACTCACCCTATGACTAATCTTAATAAATTTATATGTTTGGCCCTGTCTGTGGTAGGATAGGGTTCTAGAGGTAGGGAGAAACGTGTAAAAGATTAGCTGACACGCTAGCTCTCGCAAGGAATTTATTTCCTATACTCTAAACATAATTCTCTAAACACTATACTAACTTAAATGTCCAAAACGTAATATACTAGGATTAACTTAACAGTCCAAATTCACTTTGAGTAATTCCATCCTTGATGGGTCTATGCTGCTACTGTTCTCGATATTTGCTACTGTCTCACCTTCAATAATGGTACAGGACGCAGTCAATATAAAAATTTCAAAAATAAAACTTCGATTTTCTTTCCGTCTTCTAATAGCGATCTTCTTGCCTTTACACCACTTGTTTGAGTGATGGATGTGTATTTGGTGTGTGTGAGGGTGGATAAGACAAGTGAGCGTGTATGGAGGTATATATCGCCGCGCTTTGAGCCTGATTGATTTGGGGGAAAGCGCGTATATAGCATCCTGTAGTATTATTATTATTATCATTGGGCTATTTGTTCTGGTTGGCCTAATGTTCGTTTTCAGGAGAGTCGACTACCGCACAGTCCTTCTAGATCAGTGTTAGTGCATTTCTTCTTGAGCACTTGCCTGAATGGTTGAGTTTTGGTGATGGTGTCTCCTCTTCTTGTTTGTTGAATATTGGGCTATCGGAGCTCAGTGCTCGATGCTCCACTGCAGGCCGAATGTCAGGGTTGACTCTCAGTGGTCTATCTTCTGCTTCGGACCAAGCCTGCTCGTCTGCTTGACAATGTCAGGCACTGGCTATACTGCGATGAATGAATTTCACCCATCACCTGCTTAGTTTTCTTGAGAGAGATCTTTCCATGTGCCGGTCTCGGGTAAGGTTTTAACAAAGACTGACCCCCTTAACCCTGTGGTCAGCTTAAGCCCGCGAAATCTCGTGATACCTTTAGCTCCCTCTTGCGGTGGTTATGGATATAGGTCAGCTGAATGAGGTCACTGCTTACCTTAGCGAGAGTTAGCCTACCCATGCTTAGCACAAACCTTAACTTCTGTCGTCTTCTAGGCATCGACTTTAAGTTACAAAGGCTACAGCAGGATGAACTATTAGAGGCTTGAAACCTTAGTGCCGGGTCCACACTAGCCTCTCGTGACACACACACACACACACTCTCTCTCTCTCTCTCTCGCTCTCTCTCTCACACACACACGCTCTTGGCACCCATATCAAAAGTTTAAAAGAAATAATAATCGCCTGCGAAGAGTGCTGATTATTTGGGGAGCTATAGTTTCACAGAGAATTCATATGAATTGTAGCAGCGCAGGAGAACGGAACATAAAACTGTATAAGAGTTGTTCTAAATAGTGCGCTGTGTCTGATTCTCTGTGAAAGCTATTGCTCCCCAAATAATCAGCACTCTTCGCAGGCGATTTTTATCTACATTATTTATTTATTTATTTAATCGTTCTTATATAGCGCTTTACCAGCTCAAGAGCTGCTCAAGGCGCTGGCCGATACAGGATCTAACTCAAGCCGCCCGAGACGCCCACCCGCAGCCTTTGGGCGCATGGTCTGACGCCCGGACAACTGAGCACAATCCTGGGCAGCCAGGGATTGGGGAGAAGGACCTAGGTGCATGCTGGGTGTGTTCTTGTCACCGGCACTCACCCGTCTAGGACATGAGCGTCAGGATCTTTAAAGTCCGTTATGATGGAATGTATGCGACACAGACTAGACCTCGGTTTATACTCTCATCCGAAGGAGTAGGAAAACAGGAGTAAAGTGTCTTTCCCAAGGACACAACACAATGGCCCGGCCAAGGCTCGAACCCGGGACCTTCAGATCCGCAAGCCGAAGCACTACCATTAGACCACAGTGCCTCCATACATACATACAGTATAGTGTCTCGTGGGTC
>CM072511.1:65794517-65834517 GCA_036898135.1 Oncomelania hupensis | reverse complement strand
CTCTCAGTATTAAATATCAATGACTTTACTCATAGTTTCACAATCACTAGACGTGGTATTCTCAGCCGACGCTAGGAACAGTTAGCTAGCCTTGGGGAAAACTCCAGGTGATCCCGTAGCTTAGGTCTGGAGACTTACTTCGCCCACCGTTGCTGCACGTCTGCACCAGTGATGGTTGGTCGAAGGAGAGATGAAGGCGTTGATGGTGACCACATCCGGTCTTGTAGACGGACGTCACAAGGTCAGCTCCATCAGCCAAACACCAGGAAGTTTCCACTCCGAACCGGCCGCTGTATTCTAGATACAGCTACACTATTCCAATAGAAAAATCCCGACTTCCTAGAGCTCCAAAGAACACGTCTTTTCCCTTCAACTGGTATGTACTCTCTGAATAAAATGAGCTCACTCTAATATTTTTATTTCCACACGCAAACTTCCGGCCTAACGCTAGTGACGTCATAACATCTATTTATACAAACGTATACGAAATGCGTTTGTTACATATGTTGACATGTTTTTGGGGGAACAAAATGAAATAATGAAGAAAACAATATTGTAGCCAGTCATGGTTATATGCATGGGGTTACCCCGTCATCACCGGAAAAAACAGAAGAATTCACGTCAACATCATCTAGCTCCACCTTGTAACGAAGCAGCGTTCGTTAAAAATCTTGTTCATAATAATAAATAAATTGGAATGACAAAACAAAAGAAGACTTTTTGTTTTTGTTTGAATACTTCATTCACACTCATTTATTCCTCACGAAGACGACATGACACAACAATAATAATAAATCACAACACTAATTTGCAGGATTACGAAGAATTAGATGTCCGATGATGTTGTCTTAATGCACAGTCAATGTTCAATGAAGATGGCAGTCCTATGGCTATGGCTCGATGATCATGATGATAAACAGATCCCCAATGTTGATGACTTGATTACTGCATTATTTTCCCCTGATTACATCCAACATAAAAACCCTAAAACAGACAATGTGAACAAAATCCTTAACGTTATGTCATAATATTATTTTCACCTTAAATCTATTCATAATGAAAAATCGCCGCTCTTCTTAGGGCAAAACAACGGTCATTTTCTCCATTTTATGACCTTCACTATTCAAGTCCTTATTCTAAATACATTTCCATCAAAATCTATATTATTATCATTCCTTAATATCCAAGTACTTATTCTATATATTATCTATTGGTCTACGTACCTCCAAAGAGGGCTGGACACGACTATTACAATAACAAACACACTGCTCAACATTCATACATCCATTTTCTTCAGATCATTATAACGAACACCGGAAATGGCGAAATGTGCGTCATCATGCAGTACGATAATGACGTAAAAATATATAATTTTATTTTTGAACTAGTATCGAGAGTTGAACAGACTCAATTCCTTACACACCTTTGCTGGTACATTCCCCCCCCCCTCCCCCCACCCATCCCTCCTCTCCCACCACCCACCACCCACCCAACCTCCCCAGCTAAGCCCAATTTGGTCTTCCCCAAAGCCTAAAATCTCTTCCTCAGAATCCGAAGCCATAATGATTTCAAGGATAGCATCCTCGTCCGCCATTTTGCAAAATCTGATCGCAAACCTCTCAGAATTTTTTTTAATGTGCTCGGCAAAAAGTAAACCCGAAACTCCGATACATGCACTGCAAACAGGAAGTGAAGTTGTCCACATTTCCGGATGCTCGTAACCAACGTTGCGACGGAAGATTTTTTAGTAGGTATTCGATGGCAGGATATTCCCCCGGCAGTGAATGAGGAGAAAGAGGGCTTGGCGGTATATGCCGCCGGTATCATGCTAATTTCATTTGACTGCCACCAATGCTGCGTGGGATGGTTCTTATATAGCGCGCTTAAGAGCTCACTGAGGCTGGCCATGGCCGCCGAGATCTAACTGAAGTAATGATCGAACCTAAGATAGGCCTACACATGGCTTGCGCATACGTCCTGAAGCATGGAACCACCCTGCAACCTATAGGACTGATATGGCAATCAAAGAAAAGGGACGATAGTTAATATAAGTGGCGTAAATATGATGATTTTGCTGGCAACGGACGCAAAAGAATGTTCTTCGTTCATTGGAGTATTAATATAATGATAATAAGTGGGGTTCTTATATCAACAGAAAATGTTCACGCTTCCATATAGCCTGCTCCGTGAGATTCCTATTTTAATTATTGTGATTTGTATACATACCAGAAGTCTTTCTCCTATAGCTGTTTTTCCAGCTCGAGAGCTGTTAAGGATGATGGCAAATACAGGATTTAAATCAATCTGCCTTAGGTGCATCGTCTGAGGCCCCAGAGAATTTAGCACAATCTTTGCGAACGGGGATGTAGGAGAAGGGATCTAGTGCATGCTGGGTGATTGTATGTAGCTCCTGGTACTCACCAATCTACGGCAAGCGTGTGGTGGAATGCGCGTGCGTGCACAGACTAGACCTTGGTTTATACTTTCATCCGAAGTAGTACTAAGAGGATCGTCGCCATTCTATTTTTCGCCACTCCAGGCTGTCCGCGTCAACTAACTCTGAACTACTGCCTGATGATATCGCTTAAAGCATTCGCAGCTTCAATTGTTCTGTCGTCACTTACCCCCACTGAGCTAACTTTGGAACTTTGGGGGCATTTTAGCCAAAAGTATGGGGAAAAATGGGGAGGGGGAATTACAGACATTAAAAAAACAATGAACGGCACAAAAAAGACTGTTCCATAGGCATCACAAGACAAAACTCTGAAATGTCAAACACCCTTTTTAAGGTTTACATTGGTTCAATATGGAAAGAAAAGTGTACAGCATCGCATGGTTCACAAAAGAAGACAAAAGGGAACGCACAATACATGAATAGTGACATAACTCCAACAAAGCGGCTAAATTTAGCAATCTGCTCTATGATTCAGTATTCGTCAGCTGGTTAAATTTAAAAACATTTGAATGAATCTAAACTTATTTTCTAAAAAATAAAAGTATTTTCAAAAAATGTCTTTTATCAGCAAGGAATTGTTACATGTAAATAAATAATGAAACTCGACACCAATTTCATCTAAGTCACACATAGTACACAACCGTTCTTCTCTAGGTACATTATTGTATCTTTGAACTTTGGAACTTGATAACTTTGTCCTTTAATTTCAAACATCATCACCAACAGTATTAAATAAGGCTCCAATCCCAGGGGGAGGGAGAGGGGCGTGAACACAAAAAATGGGGGTGGGGTAAGGTGGGGGTGATGGGGATACAACAAACATGCAGAAGTGAACAAGAACTGCATAACCGTAGACTATACAGTAATATTGCCCACACACAAAAATGACATACTAACATTATGTTGTTAACTTACGAGCACAAGATCTGCAGATGGAGAAAAAATACGTAAATAAATAAATCAATAATATTTAACAAAAAGGTAATAGGCACGTGGAAACATTAATCTCACCAAAAAATTCAAGTAGATCTCAGCCAAGATAAGAGAAGTTCAAAATACAATTAAAAGAGAACTGTGTGTCACTATAAAAAAAGTGAAAAATTAATCCCTATAAAATTAAGTGGTGTTTCACCCGTCCCCTATACGCTTAATGTGTCCGGGGACGTAAATTTACTCACAAACAAACAATCCCTATAAAACGGCTTAAATCAGACAACCTGCGTTTAGATTTAGAGTTCGTTAACTGATTTAACTTATAGGCATTCGGGCGATTCCTGAAGTATTGAGGTTTTATAGAAAGTCTGTTAACAATCAAAACAGAATTTGTACATCTAAACAGATAATGGAATTCATCACCTAGTTCGCCCAGATCACACAGAGTGCACAGTCTATCTTCTCTCTGAATATTCAAATATTTTAGTGATTGAATTGGGTGTTTGTGACAGCTGAGCCTAAATTTCAAGAAGTTTCTTCTCAATAAAGGTGACAAGAAAACTAAATAATCTTCGAAACAGAAGGTACTCTTAACAATTCTATACGTAATACAAGCATTATGATCGAATACATCCTGATGCCAGGTTTGCAAGAACTGGTCTCTCAAGCGTTGTTTGACCATGGTCTTAAAACAATTCAAAGAGTATTTACAGCCATGTAACCAAATGAAAGACAGACCAAGAGAACAAACAGTACATAACCAGGAGAGTTTGTACCCAGAATTAAACAAATAAATAAGAACACAGTCCAAACATAAGTACTGACATTCTAGCAGAATCATTGCAACAATCGATACAAAGTTTATACCAGAAACAGAGTAACCTGCATTTAGCATCTAAAGAAACAGGAAAACAGCCAACTTCACCTAAAACCATACAGGTCGGCGTACTAATTTTAACATTAAGGATCAATTTCAAAAATTTTAGTTGTAATCTATCACATATTATCATTTTTTCATGGGCTTATACCTCGCAATTATACAATAAAATCGGTTTTACACATTTATCAAAAATATCTAACTGAATATTAAGCGGCAAATCCAGTTTTCTACATTTTTTTTAAAAGCGCAAGCATAGCACGTTCTGCTGATACACTCAGAGATCTAAGATTTTTTTAAAAATTTGTTATTATATTGAAAAAGGGTACCTAGATATTTATATTCCCAAACAATTTCAAGAATTATATTTTTAAACTTACAAAGAGGCAACCTTCAAACTTTACCGCGGGAAAAAAAATCATCACTTTCGTTTTTGCAATATTTAAACACAGTCCAAATTTTTTACAGTATAGATCTAAAATATTTAAGGCCTTCTGCATGTCTTCGGCAGATTCAGATAAAATGACAGTATTATCAGCATAGAGTAACAAAAACAAATGAAAATACTGTTCAATATCAGAGAAGCCGAAGCCATTCGCCAAATTCTGTGGCAATGATAACCCATCAATATGTTCTGCAAGGAAATACCTTAAATTATTCAAAAACAAAGAAAATAATAAAGGTGACAGATTTTCTCCTTGCCTCACTCCAGCGTTACACGTAAAAAAATGGATGACAGACCATCATGGGTTCTAACACATGACTTGGCTTTTTGTTACATATCTTTGATCACTGTCAAAACTCTTCCAGTAATACCAGTTTTCATTAGCGTCTCCCAAAGCATATTACATTGTACATTGTCAAATGCTTTTTTATAATCAATAAACATACAAAACAATTTTTTCATTTGCTGCAAATAAATGTCAATTAAGCAATAAAGAGTAAAACCATGGTCAGTGGTTGAATTTTCTTTCCTAAAACATGCTTGTTCATTACCTAACAAATTATTTGAGTCTAGACATAGGTTAACCCTGTCATTATTTACGTTAGTGAAAAGTTTACCCATACAGCTAAGCACCGTTATACCCCTATAATTATATACATTTAAGTTCAGTTCAGTGGATAAATTAACGTCCCCGGACGCGAACTTGTTTTTTCCAACCTAGTTCCAGTCACTTTCCCGAAAAAGGCATTTACCGAAGTCGAACGAAGCTCTCCGAGTCGAGCGAAGCTATCCGATGTTTTACGAACGAATGCTGGCAGGACTACGTGAAACCACAGGCTTGGAAGTCTCGTCTTTCGTAGGCCTCAATTACATACTATACTACGTACGTATTTAGGAGTTTACAAAGACAAAAGAAAAGACTTCAGAGCCTGTGGTGAAACATCCGTGCATAAACGTACGTATTTAGGAGTTTACAAAGACAAAAGAAAAGACTTCAGAGCCTGTGGTGAAACATCCGCGTGCATAAAAATAGCCGCTGCTAGATTCTATTTCGATCTGCACAGCTTCAAGCTCAAGTCGAGATTTGCATTTTGAAGCAGTTAGTATTATTATTATTATTATTATTATTATTATTTTATGGTGAATAATATACTGACACAATTAGTATTAAGGAGTAAAAGTAATACATAACACATAAAGCACACATACAACGATTTCACATCTATATCAACAATAAAACCATGACAAAACTTCAAAGCGCTATGGATACGTTGATGTCACTTCAGCACAACAAGGCAAAGCAAGTTTATAATGGTCTCAAAAAACAGTGATATTTTTATTTCAAGCACCAAAGCAATTGTTTATTTAACTAATATTATTCTTTTTAACTGATACAGTAAATTTGTTATATGTATTTCAATTATATGTATTTTAATGAGAAACACGTATTTAAAAAATGTTGCGTGGCGGGCGGAAATTTCTATAAATCATCTGAAAACTTTGGTAAATCTATAAGAAAAAATAACCAGTAACACCATCTGAATATTTCGGGTTACACCCAACTTCAGCAAAAACAAACAAAACGTCACTGACCATATTTACACCATTGAGCACGCACAGCAGCACACTATTCTTTTTTTGTTTTTAAAGTAGGAATAATAATAATAACAACAACAATAATAATAATAATAATAATAATAATAATAATAATAATAATAATAATAATAATAATAACAACAACACACAAACAAAACAAATAAATAAATTAAAGATTTAACTAAATAACTATACTACTACTACTACTACTACTACTACTACTACTACTACTACTACTACTACTACTTGCGAAGTTGTGGTCTCGATGTTGTGGTCCTGATTCGGCTCTTTGCAGTCCGCTGGACTCTGTAAGCAATGAATAACTAATAAGCTTTTAATTTAACTCTGATCTCGAGTTGTCTTGATTTTGTGGTTCTGATTCGACTCTTTGCAGTCCGCTGGACCCTGTAAGCAATGAATAACTAACTATTAATTTAACTCTGATCTCGAGTTATTAAAAAAAATTCGCTTAGCCTACTCGTCCTTCTCCGGAAATTTCAAGATGCGAATATTATAAAGTATAGGCCTAAATATTATCAATTAGAATAGATATAGTTTATACATTTATTTACGTATAAAACAAACAATAAAGGTCTAAAAATTATATTCAGCTAGTGAGCTTCTTCGCTGCGCGGAGACTGACTTATAATATAATAATGAAGATTAAGCCTATGTATACTGTATAACAGTGTCTACTTGGTTCTAGGCAGGAAATGGGCAATGTTATTATTACCCTTTACTGCTGAGAACTAACTCCAAATCAAGGAACGCAACTATTAAATAATTATGGTCGATAATAATTATGCTCATATGATGCTCATATTAACAAAGTATACCGTTGCGAAATGCTAAATCGGTGTAAACCGAACAGAATTAGAAGCAACAGCGATCATTTTTAATGTCAACTAGTCGTAGTCATGCAACCATCATTTCGTAACACATCGGAGAGCTTCGTTCGACTTCGGTGATTGCCTTTTTGGGCGAATGACTGGAACTAGGTTGGAAAAAACAAGTTTGCTCCCCGGACACAGTGCGTATAGGGGACAAGTACATTTAACCTGCCCCTTTACCTTTATATAGCGGGCAAATTATGCCAACTGGCCAATCATCTGGAATTTTACCACTGCTTAAAACAAGATTAAACAACCTTGCGATAGTATTTAACAACTTCGGAGAAGAAGCCTGTAAGAACTCGTTCATAATATAATCAATACCACAAGCTTTGTTATTTCTTAATTTTCTAATAGATTTTAACACCTCCTCGTGTGTAATATCAGCATTTAGACTGTTATTATTAAAAACGTGTGTTTCGAGGTCAGGAGAGTCTGTAGGATGTAGAATTTCATTTTCAGGGATATTACCAAGCTCTTCAAAATAATTAACAAAATCATCGTGTGTAGGCATAGCTACATTCGGTAGTTCGTTGTTCGAGCGCTAATTCAAAAATTTCCAATATGCTTTAGAATCTCTACACTTCATTGTACCTAAACTGGCATGCATATTTCTTCTATGTGCACTAAACTTCCTACAAACAGTGCTTTTATATGCTTTATACGCTCGTTTCCTCAATTCCCTCGAATTCTGATCGTGAACACGGGCATGCTTTCACTTAGCATTACGAAAAACGTTTCTTTTCAGCCTATATTCGCCATCAAACCACGGCATTTTCTTTTTCTTCTTCGCCCTGTTATTGCTAATGTTTCTTAGCATGTCGGCACTGCTGGCAGCAGACAATAAAATATCAGTAATTTCTTTGTTAATGTTATTAACATCCACTTGGGTTATATCGTGCCCACTCTTTAAGAGATGCTCCAGCGTAAGCCTTACATCTTGAACACGCTCATGATCAATGCTGTCTATGAAAAAATTTCTCAGTTTCATTTTTCCATCTTGGCTTGAAAGGTTTATTAACAGAATGGATATTTAGATCAATCCCTAAGAGGTTATCTTCAAACAAAACATTACATTATTATTGCTTTAGTTGCAGCGGACTCTTCCGAGCCAAATCAGGACCGGACAACCCCTGATCCGCATAAAAGATCTGCTGAAACAACCCTAGTGGGAAAACTGAAAGCTCTCCACCAGCCAGTCACTTTAAATAAAGACATCCCACGCAGGGGACGCTGAGGCTGTACTCTAATTTATCGAACCCCCGTTTACAAAAACAAAATAGAATACAAACATCATTATAAATTATCAACAAAACACATACATATAATATGCCTACATTGCTAAATAATAACATCATAGGAAGCCCTTGTGACCACCTGGCAGAAAGCGTCCAATATTCCCAAGCTGATCCAACAGACCTCACACACAAGTAAGGAGTCTTGTCCCGGAAGAGTTTTTAAGAAAAAAGGTAGGGGACTGGTATAGCGAAGAAGAAGATAGTATAGCAGATTGATAGAACAGAGCAGGAATGAGAAAGAACAAATGAGAAAGACAGCGACAGTGGGAATTTAAAGCACCAAATTTCCAGAAAGTGGGGATACTATTTATACTGAAACCCCCGGCACCCCAACGGGGGTAAAGGCTAATGTAAACAATAATGGGCTATTGACGTCTGAGAGACACTCATCAAAGTCGCCAACGGCAAACCTAGCAACGTGGATAAACAAGGCAGGGGAGGCAATCACATAATCCACTACGCTAACCCCTTTGCAAGTAGGTTTACCTGCACTAGCATCATCGCCGGTTATACCATTGACGATCAATAAGTTCTGAGTGATACAGAAATCTATGAGATAGTTTACAAAATTGTTTACTTACTATTCTGAGATACCCTAACTTTCTGTGTACCATAAACATCAATGAAATCGGGAGTACTGGCAATAAAATTATCCACTTCTTGTTCATCTTCTACAAAGTCCCTAACTGTACCCGTCATAGCATTGAAGTCACCCAACATAACTACATTACAATCGTCATTCCAGTTAGTCAGAGTATCAGCCAGGTCTTGAAAGGCGTTCCTGTTCACATGCGATTCAAAGGAGTGAAATTCGGACCGCTTGCTCAGTCAGAAGCACGAAAAACCCTATCCTGCTCACGCGTCGATGCTACTTCTTTGAAATTTAGATTGAGTAAACCCAGCAAATCTGCGCCCTCCAGGTCATAAAGATTAAGTGACATCGCCGTTTCTTCAAGGCAGCTAGTGTAGCCAGCCTGTCTGAAGAGAAAGGTTAAGATATAATCTTGTTCGTCAGAGAAAACACATTTTATTCTTGAAAGTGTTGACAGTAAAAAGCTGGCAGATTGGATACAATCTAAAAGAAGAAAAATAAACCCAAAACCTCTTAACTCTCCAGATAAAAGCAGACATTTCCGTGTTAATTAAAAACCTTTATAAAGTGTAAAACACTGTCCATTGGAGAAGAACTTTTTTCTAAACAGGGTTCATTGGAGAAGAACTTTCTATTCCATATTACTGGAACATGACTCTAAGAAATCTCCTATGTCTACAGCCAACAGTTATTTAGAGCAGACGATCAAACATGCACTTTCGTGACTCACGTAGTTTAACAGAGTATATTTTATGCTGTGCTTTATTTTCGTTTGTGAGGGTAATTAGTTATACAACGTTTTATGTCTTTGTCACGTGGGGTTTATGGGTTGCTGGGCTCTGCACAATGGAATGCTGTAACCCTCACGCTTTATTCTATGGGAACTGCTAGTTAGTCACCCGGTGAATTACTTTAATACATTTATTTATTTAGCTCGGTCTGTGTTAAGGCTGGGGTACAGAGATAGATAGAAAAATGGTAAAAGATCACTGTCACACTAGCTTTCACACGGCTATGAATCATGTGTAGTCCAGCCACTTGATAACAGTTAAAATCACAAATTTATTTCTTCTACTCTATACAAGATCTTCGATGTACTAATCTACCTTAAAAAAGTCATGAGTCAATGCAAATAATTCGATCGCTGATAGTCTAGGCAGCAGTTTTGTCTTCATAGGGCACTGGCTACTAGCGTTCATGTAGATTGGACTACTGTGGTCTGTGTCACATCCCCCGAGCGGGTTCAGTGACGTCAGCTCATAAAGCGAGTGGAAGGAATAAAACTCAAACAAAATAAACTAACACAAATGCCAGAATACAATCACACTCTTTTTTTCTACAATCAACATACAAACACAGGACAAATGGGAACTAACCTTCCCCCAACCCCTAAATAGACCCCCGTCCCAATACTAACTAACAATTACCTCCCCTTGCAACAAACCCCAAACAGAACTAAACAACAGCAGTTTCTTTACAAGTGTGTACAACAAAATCAAAATCAACAAATCAATTCAAATTGTAAATCTTCAAATAATAAGCAATGGCGTTGAATCATAAACTATTATCTAGGCGAAGCTGTGGCACAGAAGTAATGTCTCAATGTTCTTGTCAAGTAGCTCAGAGAGCTAAACAGTCTCTTTCACGATAAGCGGATGATTCTTCTAACTAAATGGATATGTTTTTAGGTGTGTGTAATGTGAGTCTGTGTGTGCATGAATTAGGTATGAAAACCTCCTGTAAATGTGTTGCCTCGATACATAGGCAAAACCTGCAGCAGTGTAAGAGATCACCACAACACTACTCTGTCGTAGAGGCAAAGGCACACCCCAGGCTGGCTAGGACCCAGTCAGCGTCAACAACAGCAACATCAGTACAGCATAACAGGCAACATCAGAGGCAACAGCGTTGAAGTAATGCGTAGAAATAAACAGGTAGAAGAAACACGTAGAAGTAATAATCAGCCCACACCTGTTGACATATATACACAGTCTTAACAATATGCCCATAAAACAATAAACACTATATAATATAACGTAACACGCCGTCCTCCGTCCACCATCTTGACCTGTATAATTATGAATACCATGATAATAATACAAGATACTATACACACATTTCAATAATATAAATCACCCTTTGATGCTAAATAATTCGCATCTTCTATAAACACAAACCTTTATATAAATGTACATAATCATTGCGACCTCACTTCAATCACACAGTCCTGATTCATTCCGCCCCCCTTCATCACCACCGTCACCCCCAACAATTATAGCACATCACGATTACCTCCCTTCATCCATACTGTAAACATGCTTCCTTCATAATCATCACCTCATCTTTCTTCAGTATAATACATTCTATCGCTCTCTCCATACATACACCCTCACTCTCTCTCTCTCCCTCTCTATATTCCCCATCGTCGCCTTTGACCCACTTTCATAACAACAACAGCAACGACATTTCCCCCATCATATATACAATAAGAAAATCATAAGAAAATCATATAAAATCAACAAAATTCATTATACATCCTAAAATACAACCCCTTCCCCACACTCATTACCACTCATACACGTACGCAGTTCTCGGAGCGCGCCACTAGAGAATTGAATGACAGGATTTGCTCACCTTATAGGCCTCGGCTTGTGACGCCCTTTACCCCAACACCACAACACGACACAACACTGTCACAATACAATGGATTAGTCTTTTTGAGAGTCACTTTCTCTTGCTATTGCACGTTATTTCACTTTCCAAATAACACTTATACTGAGGATGAGGACACCTTAGCTCTGGTACAGACACTAAGTCTTGGTGGGTGTTCAATCGAGAACTACACACACCTTAAGTATGGAACTCTACATTCGTTGACGAATGGCAGTTAACATCTTCCTTCGAATTCTAAACATCCTTATCCCGACGAGGGCATAAGACCTTGGGTGGCTATATAAACAATAAACACACCCTTCCAACAGTACCCTACACTACAATGACCTCTGTCACAGGGTTGCTGCCTCGTTAGAATTCGTTCCTCTCGCAACAGCATCTCAAACCACTCTGCCCTCCAAAACCGCGCCGGCCACAAGCAAAATAGTCGAGCTCTCGTCAGTATGCACGTTCTTTATTACGCGTATCCCTATTCGAAATTGGCCGACTCCCTGTCTTCTACGAATCGCACGGACTTTACGAAACTGCACTTTCATACGCAAAAGTAAATCGGTCATGCTATTCTATGTACACTAATACGGAGAAGTGTAACTTCGTAAAAAGTATAATTCTCCCTGCTATCTGAAAACTCGTGTCGTCACACAACCCCCCCCCAGTTCTTAACACCTTGAAGAACCTTAACTACGACGCGAATTTCCCTACCCCTTATGCTACCTAATACTCCTATTGAGAAAAGCTGCTGGTCCATTGTCTTTCCCTGGAGTACGCTCTACAATTCCAAACGATGGGTGTAAACGAATCGCCCACTTCATCAGTCTGTTCTTGTCTCCCCTGATGTGATCGTCGCCCCTGTTGATCGTAGATCGTGATGCATTCCGGTCTCTCTTCCTCTTTGCGTCACGGGGTATCGCCGATGCCGTCACGGTGGTCCCCGGAATATTCCCAACCACTGGCATGGTTTCCTCCTCCTCTACCCCTTCATCGTCCACGACGATCGTGGCCACCGTCGCTCTGGTATGGAACTTCTTCAGGAGATTGGCGTGGTATAGTTTGCTTTTCCCACGCGTCCTGATCCGGTAGTCGAACTCTCCCACGCGTTCGATCACCTCGTACGGTCCTCGCCATGCTAGCTGCAACTTGTTGTGCTTTTCTGGCAACAGTAGCAGCACTTGATCCCCCGCGTTGAACAAACGCCGTTTCGCCTTCTTATCAAAGTGCCGCTTCTGCTTGGCTGACGCGGTTCTGAGGTTTCCTTGTGCCAACTTACATGTTTCCTCGATGCGATTACGCAAATCCACCACGTACTGGCTACTCAGTTTCACCTCCTCCTCTTGTATCTCCTTGGTCCAGAGGTCTCGCAACACAGCCATCGGTCCCCGCACGGTCTTTCCATATAGAAGCTCGAAGGGAGAGAACCCTGTAGACTCCTGTGCTACTTCTCGGTATGCAAATAGTAGCGCTGGAATGTAGCGGTCCCACGCTGTAGGTTGTTCTGTGGCTAACTTCTTGAGCATGGACACTAGCGTCCCGTTGAATCGCTCAACCAGTCCGTTGCACTGTGGATGATACGGCGTGGTGGCTTTCCCGTGGATTGACAGTAGTCTGTTCATCTCCCGCATGACTTCAGACATGAATTGCGTCCCTTGATCTGTCAAAACTTCCCTAGGAACGCCCACCCTCGACCAAATCTCCCACAGCGCTTCTGCCACCCTCTCTGCTTCTATGCCCTTGAGCGGTACAGCCTCGGGATAGCGTGTGGCATAGTCTACTACCACTAGGATGTACATGTTACCCCGATCTGACTTGGGTTTGATGGGTCCCACAATGTCTACCGCCACCCTCTGAAATGGCTCGTCCACCAGCGGAAGTTGCTGTAGTGGTACCTTCCTCACCCGTCCCCTCGGTACTACCTTCTGACATTCTGGACAACTGGCGCAATACCTCCGTACTTCGGCACACATTCCCGGCCAATAGAACGTTCCCCAGATCCGCTCCCTGGTACGTTTCCCTCCCAAATGCCCAGCCATGGGTGGATCATGAGCTAACTGAAGGATCCCCCCTCTCAACTGTTTCGGGACTACCAGTTGCGTGACCTGGCTACCTCTCTTCGTGTGTACCCGGTACAACACCCCCTTCTTCTTGCGAAACTCAGCTGACGCCCTACCTGACGCTATCGCCCCACCACTCTGTGCCAACGTTCTCGCCTTCGCGAGCGTCTCGTCGGTCTCTTGCATCCTGATTAACTCTGGGGTGCTAACAGAGATCTGGGATGGTTCGACTACTGCTAAGGGTACCTCCCTCTTCTTCTCGGCCTTCACCTGCGCCCGAGTCTGCACTGCTGCAGCCATCGCGCATTCACCTCCGAACAAGGAAACAGGACTCTTTTCCCCGCTATCAAACGTTACCCAGTTACCCAGGATGATATCGGGCCCGTCCTCGAAAACCACCAGCTCCACTCTCCCCCTGACCAGCGCACAATCCAACTCCACCCAAGCTGTAGGTAGCAGACCCACGTTCGATCGATTCGCCAAGCAAATCTCGACAGTCCGACCCGTCAAATCAGCTGGTTTGACTAACCTGCTTGCGACTGCCCCTATCTCCGCCCCCGTATCTCTCAATACCCGAACGTCCTGCCCGTTCGCCCTACCTTGGCCCCATGGATCATAAGGTTTGATTGCACACACGCTAGCCCGAGGTGCGGTCTCCGTGGAAATAGTCCTTCCCACTGTAACCTGGCCTACTGTCTGCGATTTGACCTTGCAGTCCTTGACCACATGCTTATCCGACCCACATCGGTAGCAACGACGTACCCCACTACCCCCTTCCGTCCTCCCTACCTTCTGACCCTGACTTCCCCTGTTGCTAGGTTGCTGAGGAGCCTCCGGTCGTCTGGGAAAACTGCGTCTCTGACTGGGTAGTACGGGTGCCGGTGCTGATGCTGCCCGCTTGGCGTCTACCACGCGCTGTGCTAACTCTGCTGCGGCATGGCTAGTCTCAGGTAAATTCTCCCTCACGTAGATCTCTAACTCGGTAGTCATGATGGAGAAAAGCTGCTCTCCAATGAAGGTGTCTAGTACCTGCTCTACGTCGGTGATGTCTTTGCCGGCGAGCGAAAACCATTTCTTCACTAACGACCCTAGTCTCACTACTAGCTGAGGAAACGTCTCTGCAGCTTCCTTCTTGGCCTCTCGAAACTGCCTACGATAGTAGTCGGCGTCCCTCCTGAAGCGTTTCAACAGCGCGTTCCTCACAATGTCGAAATCCTGGGCTTGCTCAGGCGTCAGACGAAGGTAGGTGTCCCGGGCTTCCCCTTGTAACAAAGGCGCTAGCCTAACCGCCCATACCTCCCTCCTCCAACCCTGAATCTCTGCCACCCGTTCGAACATCTGGAGGTAGGCCTCCACATCCTCTCTCTCCTCCAAGGGTTTCAACTTGACTGAGTATGCTGCCCCTCTTTCTCTAGCCCTATTCTCCCTCTGATCAGCTCGGTCTTCATCTCTGATTCTACGTTCTTCCTCTAGCCTCATCTCAAACATCCTCCTTTCCTCTTCCTTAGCCTCTCTCTCTTCTCGCTTCTCAACTTCTATCCTCTGCTCCAATCGACGCCGGTCTTCCCTCTCAGCCTCTAATCTAGCCTCTAGCTGGCGACGGTCTTCTTCCCTCTGTCGCTTTTCCTCTCTCTTCTCATCTTCTCTCGCTCTCTTTTCTTCCTCCCTGGCTACCCGCTCGGCTTCCAATCTAGCCTCCAGAAGCTTCCTCTCATCCTCCCTAACTATCCTCTCTGCTGCCTCCTTCCTCATTCTCTCCCTCTTCTCTTCTTCCTTCTCCCTCCGCTCTTCTTCCTTCTCCCTCCGCTCTTCCTCCCTTCTCATCTCACTAACTACATAGTGCGCTAACGCTCCATCTCGGAAACCCAGACTTTCCCCAATCTGTCTAAATCTCTCACTATCACTGAGCGCGACCTCGACTTTGCTCTGTGCACCGGGCGATTTGGCATACATCTTAGGCATAGTGGTCTGAGTACTCACTGCGTAAGGTTCCTCCAACAACCCTGTCACTGAGCCGTCATCACCGAAGTCCCGATCCTCCTGCTCAGCCTCCTCCTTACGGGTCCTAGCGTCGCGGCGCATCGCGGCTCGAGCATCCCGCGTAGCCATGTCGGAAAAGAAGGGAAGAACAAATGTTAGTATACACAAAACAAATAACACTTAACTGATACAAACACCTAACAGAATGAATACGCAACACAACAGTCACAGGAGCCGAGGAATCGTTCACCGTCGTACCCCTAAAGGCGAGCAAGTGAACCCTGCAACCCAATTCCCCGTTAATGCTGCACTCCGAGTGTGATCCCTAGTGCAATACACCCACACTCCCGCCAACCGCCCGCTGCGTACCCTTTCACACAACAACTCAAACACACAACATACACATCTGGCACTACCCTAACAAAATAAATGAGTTTATCCCACTTCTGACACCAAAATGTCACGTCCCCCGAGCGGGTTCAGTGACGTCAGCTCATAAAGCGAGTGGAAGGAATAAAACTCAAACAAAATAAACTAACACAAATGCCAGAATACAATCACACTCTTTTATTCTACAATCAACATACAAACACAGGACAAATGGGAACTAACCTTCCCCCAACCCCTAAATAGACCCCCGTCCCAATACTAACTAACAATTACCTCCCCTTGCAACAAACCCCAAACAGAACTAAACAACAGCAGTTTCTTTACAAGTGTGTACAACAAAATCAAAATCAACAAATCAATTCAAAATGTAAATCTTCAAATAATAAGCAATGGCGTTGAATCATAAACTATTATCTAGGCGAAGCTGTGGCACAGAAGTAATGTCTCAATGTTCTTGTCAAGTAGCTCAGAGAGCTAAACAGTCTCTTTCACGATAAGCGGATGATTCTTCTAACTAAATGGATATGTTTTTAGGTGTGTGTAATGTGAGTCTGTGTGTGCATGAATTAGGTATGAAAACCTCCTGTAAATGTGTTGCCTCGATACATAGGCAAAACCTGCAGCAGTGTAAGAGATCACCACAACACTACTCTGTCGTAGAGGCAAAGGCACACCCCAGGCTGGCTAGGACCCAGTCAGCGTCAACAACAGCAACATCAGTACAGCATAACAGGCAACATCAGAGGCAACAGCGTTGAAGTAATGCGTAGAAATAAACAGGTAGAAGAAACACGTAGAAGTAATAATCAGCCCACACCTGTTGACATATACACAATCTTAACAATATGCCCATAAAACAATAAACACTATATAATATAACGTAACACGCCGTCCTCCGTCCACCATCTTGACCTGTATAATTATGAATACCATGATAATAATACAAGATACTATACACACATTTCAATAATATAAATCACCCTTTGATGCTAAATAATTTGCATCTTCTATAAACACAAACCTTTATATAAATGTACATAATCATTGCGACCTCACTTCAATCACACAGTCCTGATTCATTCCGCCCCCCTTCATCACCACCGTCACCCCCAACAATTATAGCACATCACGATTACCTCCCTTCATCCATACTGTAAACATGCTTCCTTCATAATCATCACCTCATCTTTCTTCAGTATAATACATTCTATCGCTCTCTCCATACATACACCCTCACTCTCTCTCTCTCCCTCTCTATATTCCCCATCGTCGCCTTTGACCCACTTTCATAACAACAACAGCAACGACATTTCCCCCATCATATATACAATAAGAAAATCATAAGAAAATCATATAAAATCAACAAAATTCATTATACATCCTAAAATACAACCCCTTCCCCACACTCATTACCACTCATACACGTACGCAGTTCTCGGAGCGCGCCACTAGAGAATTGAATGACAGGATTTGCTCACCTTATAGGCCTCGGCTTGTGACGCCCTTTACCCCAACACCACAACACGACACAACACTGTCACAATACAATGGATTAGTCTTTTTGAGAGTCACTTTCTCTTGCTATTGCACGTTATTTCACTTTCCAAATAACACTTATACTGAGGATGAGGACACCTTAGCTCTGGTACAGACACTAAGTCTTGGTGGGTGTTCAATCGAGAACTACACACACCTTAAGTATGGAACTCTACATTCGTTGACGAATGGCAGTTAACATCTTCCTTCGAATTCTAAACATCCTTATCCCGACGAGGGCATAAGACCTTGGGTGGCTATATAAACAATAAACACACCCTTCCAACAGTACCCTACACTACAATGACCTCTGTCACAGGGTTGCTGCCTCGTTAGAATTCGTTCCTCTCGCAACAGCATCTCAAACCACTCTGCCCTCCAAAACCGCGCCGGCCACAAGCAAAATAGTCGAGCTCTCGTCAGTATGCACGTTCTTTATTACGCGTATCCCTATTCGAAATTGGCCGACTCCCTGTCTTCTACGAATCGCACGGACTTTACGAAACTGCACTTTCATACGCAAAAGTAAATCGGTCATGCTATTCTATGTACACTAATACGGAGAAGTGTAACTTCGTAAAAAGTATAATTCTCCCTGCTATCTGAAAACTCGTGTCGTCACAGTCTGTTTTACTATAGTTTCTGAAGAGTGGACTACTGTGGTCCTTTTGCTACCAGTTTAAGTGCACTGATGTCTGGGCACTTAGCTTGTGGGTAGCGGGTTTGAAGCCCTTTGATGAGGTAGCTTCTGGTACACACTGGGTCGTCGTGTAGTTTGGTCCCTTGACACGCTGTGGTGTCTTGTAGGGTGTTTTCCAGGGTTGCTCTCTCAGTCCTGTGCTGTAGAGGCTAAACAGCCAACTCGTGTTTTCTGTGGAGTTGTGCGCACGGTATAGCTCGCCTGTTCGTCTGTAACATAAGAGACGAAATTCTGCACAACCTTGGATAATAGGTTTGTGCAGAGCGTCTCACTGAAAGCCAAAGTAGCCCTCAGTGATAGCTCCACATCTCTATACATAAGCGACGAACATTCTGCTACGTCCGTGGTCCACTGGAATCTCAACTCTAATTTCCTATACATACATAAATATAAATCATGGCTAATTATGCACATAAAGAATTAATAATATTATAAACATTCACTGGTACAGCCACTGGTCTGCAAACATACATATAGGTTAAACAACAGTGAGTCCGTACATAATTCAAGATGGCATCGGCCAGTCATCTTTTTCCTCGTGGTCAGCTTCTCCACGTGTTCAGGCAAAGTCGGATTAACAATTCAAGTCTATGCATAGCAAATTCCACAAACATAATTTCAACAATAATATAAATATATCACGATGAAACAGAAGTATGTTCATTTACCTGTTTGACAAAGTCAGGCACGTGGAAACTTGATTGAATTCTAAGATTCACAAGTCCTGCTTCCTGGTCTATTCAGGAGAGATCTTACTGCTAACTGTGTAGCTGTTTATTCTCCTCGTTTCAACAATGACTGCCGTTCTCTCTCTCTATTTGAATCAGCCAGACCTGGCTGAGTCCATTATAAACTGTGTTCTCATTGGCTGGTATTCGACTCGCCTAACGTAGCTACGATGATATCATTGCCTGCTGATTCAACACACACAGTGCTGACGTCACTACACTGTTTGCGTCAAGCTCGCAGTGTGTGTACCTCAGTTATACCATTGCTACGCCTGATTACTTCCATCGTCTGCTGCAGCCTAACATCAACATTCTAAGATTACAATGACTAAACAAGGCTACAACGTAAAGTAAGCAGGGTAAAACTAGTCCGTTCGTCAGTCTTCATATTTTTTTGTCGAAATAATCGGAAAAAAATAAAAATCCATTCACTGTTTTGATACAGCCACAGTTGACGCCATATTCTTGTTGGATGATCAATGGGATATAATCTAAAGGTTTAAAAAGCTCAAATCGCTCAGCACTCAGCTATTCCTTTGTGGAAAAATAGGTGGTCCACATTTGTCGCTGGTCCATATTCGTTGACGCGCCCCTACAATATTCATCGCAACAGCTTTTCAGAAAGAGGTTTATAAGTACATAAAACTCGCTGTCACACGGTTGTTATTTTTATCAGTAGTTGAATCAGCCCCGAAGCTTAAATCTTGATAAGTGTAACTCAGATTCGTTTATCCACGCAACCTGTTCACTCTGCAACAAGGCGTCGTATGAAGTTTTCCAACTTTAATCAGCATACAGCAACAACTGCATACAAGATTGCTCAATCGCTTTTTTTTCTCACTGTTATGTTATATCAGTTTAAAGTCCCCTCTCTTCCCGATAAGGATTTTCAGAGAGGAGACATACGATACTTTCACAGTCCACCATTTATATAGTCTCTCTATAATCGAGAGAAAGTTCGAACATTCCAGCATGACGCAAAAACACACAATCAGAATAAAACTCGTCATCGGAACTATGCACTGTCTTACGTCATGCAATCTTATTTAGGTAAGAAGAATCTCTTAGCTATTAGTAGATTTATCTAGATGCTTCTATATTATACTAAGTTTCTTCTAATAACAACGCAACATCAAATCAAAGGTAAATACACTCTGTTATTGCATGTTTTGCAAAACAAAACGATCGGATCTATCGTGCGCGTCTCAAACGTAACATTCGCACTGCAGGAAGAAGAAAAAAAACCGACTTCCAGGATATGAGTCCCAAACTACAAGAAGAACTTAGGCTTTGTTTACTTTTGGCGTAAAAAGGGTTTATACTAAAATTCGCATTGTTTGTGGGCTTTCGTTTCTCAAATCAACAGCTAAAGGTGATTACTTTTATTATTTCTGCTCTGACAAGGATTAATATTACATTGTTTAACAGTGCACCAATATACCATACGATATGCTGGACGATATTGTTAGCGCTACAAAGAATAAAAACTACGGTTTATTTATTGATTCATATCTAACCTATTACGTTTGAGACGCGCACGATAGATCCGATCGTTTTGTATTGCAATGCATGCAATAACAGTGCATTTACCTTTGATTTGATTTTGCGTTATTGTTAGAAAAAGCTTAGTATAATGTTGATAATTTTCGTTGGTCGATACTATTGGAGAATTTTCTAGAATTACTTGTTTAATATCGATCGAAGCATGCAGATAAATCTAGTGGTAGCTAAGAGATTCTTCTAACCTAAATAAAGCTATATGACGTGAGACAGTGCATAGTTCTGGTGACGAATTTTATTCTGATGGGCTGATATTGCGTCACGCTGGAATGTTCCAACAGTCTCCCGATTATAGAGGGACTATATAGGTGATGCACTGTGTCTACGAGGGGAGTGAAAAAGGCGATTGAGCGATCTTGTATGCAGTTATTAATGTACGCTGAATAAAGTTGGAAAACTTCATACGACGACTCCTGCCTTGTTGCTGAGTGAATAGGTTGCGTGGATATACGAATCTGAGTTACACTTATCAGGATTCTAGCATCGGGGCTGAATCAACTACTGATAAAAAAAAACAACAACAGTGTGACACTATCCTATCCCGTAACTCGAATGTCGTTGGGGCACCACAGATGATCGTGTTACCAGGGTACTCCATCCTTCTCTGTCCTCAGCAACCCTGATGGTTTCGCTCAGTGTCAAGCCAGTCCATTCTCGAATGTTGTCCTCCCAACTCTTTTTCTGTCTCCCTCTTTTTCTGCCTCCTTGCAGGATGGTCTTTGCAAGGACTAATGCTCTGGTGACCTGGCGATACCATCAGAATTTCCGTTTCTTGACCACTGTGGCTATGCATGTCATCGTGTTGTCCAATGACTTGTGTGATGGTCTGTTGGACTTCATCCTTGGTGATGCGCTGTGTATAGGAAATGCCCATAAGTCTTCTGTAGCACCTCTTCTCCATGCTTTGTATTCTTCTTTGTAGATCTGCTGTGAGGGTCCATGTTTCGCACAAAAAACCATAAACTATTATTTAAAAAAATAAATTTTGGAGGGGGAGAGGGGCAATTTTTATTCCAGTGGCGCAACATTCACCGCGAATGTTAAAGGGATCTGTCTAGGGGACGTGGTCAAAGTGAGTACCTTTAACTACTGTTATTCTGAGATGACAGCTAGAAAACCAGTAGACCAATATTGGTGAAGGCTGTATAATGTATCTACATTTTGTGTTACTGCCACTTAACCGTGTTCAGCCTGTCAGAGATATGAAGGATAAACCCCGATCTTCCAGACACGTGTTACTCCAATTATTTTATTGAACGTTGTGACAGCGAAAAGGGCTGGTAAAAGTTTGGTGTAGATATCACGGGCACTTCAACGAAGCCAAAACCTGCCACTGTCGGGGATACAACGGAGATAAACCCCCGCAAAGCAAGAAGAAGAAGAAGAAGAAGAAGAAGGAGAAGAGGATGATGATGAAGAAGAAGAAGAAGAAGAAGAAGAAGAAGAAGAAGAAGAAGAAGAAGAAGAAGAAGAAGAAGAAGAAGAAGAAGAAAAAAAAGAAGAAGAAGAAGAAGAACAACAACAACAACAACAACAACAACAACTTACAACAATAAAGAGTTACAGACTTTAAAATATTAGTTATAAGTTAACTATTTACATTATGCACATGATTTTGGTGACGAACATTGTATAACTCTCCATAATTGTTGCTTTATCTTTGCCAGTTTATATATAGCCGCAGTCCTTGATTTGTGCGTGTGAAACTACCCATACTTGTACACAACATCCACATGGGAAACCTCTTAGGCTTATGCATGTACTTTTTGTTGTGGTTGGTACGGCCACTTTTAACATTGCAAGCTTTAAAGGTGCATTGTTATTCTTCATAAAGCAATTTTTGGGGGTTTTTAAGTCTCCTTACCCGTATGACCGTATGACCACTGAAGTTAAGTAATAAAATGTTTGCTACATTAACTGATTTCAATGCCGTTAAGTATGCCTTAAAGTTAACTCTAATAAATATTACAGCTGTTATTTAACCATTTAGATGCCGATTGAACATGGAAGTGCCGTGTGAATGAATGAACGAATGCAGATTAACGTCACTGACTGATACTCGTCTTTCGCAAACGAAGACAACTTTAAAGTTCATCTAGGTTCAGTTTAGCTTAGCGCTTATAGGGTTAGCATACACGCACCAAAGATAAAGCGAGGATCAACGGCAAACAGCAAGCTTCCTGAACTCTGACGTGACTCATTCAAGCTCGTCGCAAATAGATAGGCATTTTACTTACATTCAACACCTTGTTTAATTATTTTCTTCACAAAGCGAAAGGCTACCACTTTACCACAAACATCCCAAAATGATAATAGTTTGTTATTCAGTTGAGTTCCTTTCAAGATGGTATGTCTTCGTTCTGGAATGACAACAATCGATGCAATCCATCGTGCATGGATGTTTTGTCAGTAATGCCCTAGAGATGATTTTAGTGTTTATCTGGTTGAAAAACGGTTCCCTGTCAGTGTCCTTGTTTTGTCCAACAAAGCGATGCGCGCGCCTGAAGTTCGCTATCTTAATTCACGCGTATGAAATCATGAAGACTGTGCAATGTTAAACCTGTTTTGTAATATCTGTTCGACGCATCACCATACGCTCAAACAACATATAGAAGTTAACAAAAGCACAAAAGACTGATGTTTGAACATTAAAATTGCAATGTGTACGTTCTAACATTGTTGGCAGTAATCGTGTGGGCTTATTTGTTTAATCGTTCTCATATAGTGCTTTTCCAGCTCAAGAGCTGCTCAAGGCGTTTGCCGATACTGGATCTCTTTCAAGCCGCCCGAGGCGCCCATTTGCAACCTTTGGGCACCACATAAGATGCAATACCAGCTGCTGGAACAAACCTAACCAATATAAAATGTCTATGCTGCGGAAAATAAAACAAAATAAAATGGAAATACGGACCTGACGCAATATCAACTGGACTAGCAAAATATCCCTGCACAAACGTAGACTTTACAGTGTAACAAACTGGATAAAACATCATTCGACCGCAAGGGCGTTACACGATTAGGGTGTCTGTATTGAGGATCCTCTAGTGGTCTGTCTTAATTGGAAGGTTCGGGGAGGTTGAAAAACTGTTTTTTTTCCAGGTTCTCAGATCCCGTACATAGGTTGCTGAACTTTCTGGACAAAAACATGTTCAGGAACCTGGGTTCGGGATCTGAGAATCTCGAAGCAAAAGTGTTTGAACATCCACGAACTTTCTAAGACAAGCCATAAAGCAACAGTAGACCTCAGCAGTTTAACGTGGGTGCCTGTCATACATATTCAATTTTATTACATACGGTTATAGTAACTTATACGTAAGCCTCCATGAGGTTTACCTCTGCGCTGTAGAGGATGCGCTATACAGGCACTTTAATCGTGTAAAGCCCTGTATTCCGACGCAGTAACAACTGTTCCAGCAATCCCTATTCCGACTTCGAAAGTGCGCAAAAAATAAACTACTAAAAATAAGATCAGTTTTGAACTCCTCGTGCACCGATCCGACATTTTAATTAATCGTTTGGCTTGTTTAGAGCAGAGCACCAAGATGAATGCTTAATTCGTTCACCATGAAACAAAAGAAATAATTCTCCATGACATTTCCCTGATATTTGTCCATTACTTTTTGGGTTGTGAATGTGCTTAAACCACAACGTGGAATTTTGTTTTTCGTGCAGATGCATCAGATGCAGAGGGTGTTGGTGTCGTGCTCTCAATAACTTATTAAAAGCCTCAGAATGTAGTTTTTGGCTCTATCTTCTCTGGACTGTATTCTCTGTTGAAAGAATGAATAGACCTCGTTAGACCCAGGTGAGCAGCTAACTCTGATCTGACTGGCAGGAAGACGGCATCACACGAATATCAATCAAAGCCAAGCCCGGAATTACTAGAAAAGGTCGGGAAATGATGTGCATGAGCATCCAAAATACGGATAATACCCGCTTAGGGACGAAATTACTTGATTATCCATTGGGCGCAAGAACTAGCTACTGGGATGCCTCCTATAATGGAAACTATAGATGACATGACCATGTATACTGTGTTTGTGCTTACGACAAAAATGTAATTCGTTGTCTACTAGTGTAATGCTGTTTTCTATGAATGCAATCCACTGTAAAGTTTTGGATTCCGAACCCGCATCGGACAAACAGGTCTTGGGCTACTATTTTGAAATAATCAACTTAAAAATAAAGAAGTATCAAGTACGTAAGTAAGTACTGAAGTAAGTCCATTGGAGCTGGATATAGTGGTAAGATGGTGGTAGTGGCGCGCACGTGTGTGTGTGTGCGTGTTGGAGAGAGAGAGAAAAAGAGAGAGAGAGACAAAGAGAGAGAGAGAGAGAGAGAGAGAGAGAGAGAGAGAGAGAGAGAGAGAGAGAGAGAAAGAGAGAGAGGATCTCCATGCTTGTGATGGGAAATAAATCCGAAAAGAAATCAACAATAAATATCTTTGTAAGGATTGTTTGACCTCTCGTGATATATCATTGACCGAACTCCAGAAAGTGTGCAGCATTAAAATAGATGACGAGCAAATGAGATGAGATCTCATCCATAGACAATAAATAATCCCTAGCACGGGATGACATTAACGCAAAGATCACATACACGCTGCGAAACACACACAATTGATGTACATGCACTCATGCATGCAGTCACATACACACACCCACACCCACACACACGCACCCCCCACACACACACACGCACGCACACACACGCACGCACACACACACACATGTATTATTGAGACAATAACTGTAGAATAACTTCAGTTTATTTTAAAACTTCTTTACAATAGGTTTCTTTATTTTAAAATATGTATATAAAGTTTTGCACGAAAAATGAAAGATCAGGCTAAGGTTTGTTTTGTGAACTTATTGAAGTCTTCAAAAGGTACAATAAAATCGTATTAATTTTAAAACCTTGGAAAAAGAGTAATGTTTTCACTCAACAACACCGTAGTTCATGTTTGCAAGACATTGCATAAAATGAGAACAAACAAATAATTGTAGACAAATAAGCCGAAATGAAAAGCTTTTTACATGGAGTATTTGTAGACAAATAAGCTGAAATGAAAGGCTTTATATAGAGTATTTGTAGACAAATAAGCTGAAATGAAAATCTTTATATAGAGTCCAGACTATGTGGTGCATTCTAAACTTCTCACGTTTAGATTTATGTGACAAGGTAGAAAGTTTTACAGTAAACATAAGAATAAAAACACACTCAGCACACACTTCTAGGTTTTCTTAGGATGCTAAATGTGTTATGACTACTTGGTTTTCAAAGACGCTGAAGAAATTCATGGCTATTTTTCCCAACACGGAACATGTATCTAGCTTTAACAAGTCTTCAAAAAACATCGTAACCTTTTTCTCACTACAGGCAAAAAGCTTACAGTTTTACACAAGTATTTTAGAGGGCAGACGAATACATTACGTGCCTTCACATCATGTTGAGGTTGATGGTGTTTGTATGTGTGTGTGTGAGTGAGTGAGTGTGTATATGTGTGAAAATGAAATTTAATAAAACAAACGTATATTATTATTATTATTATTATTATTATTATTATTATTATTATTATTATTATTATTATTATTATTATTATTATTATTGTGTATTTGTATAGCGCACATATTTCGCCGTTCTTGGTGACTCAAGGCGCTGGCCGATATAGGATCTAACTCAGGACGCCCGAGGCGCCAAATTGCAGCCTTTGGGCGCATTGTAATAGCGCTCCAGACAACTGAGCACAATCCTGGGCAGCCAGGGATGGGGGAGAAGGACCTAGGTACATGCTGGGTGTGTTCTTGTCACCGGCACTCACCCGTCTAGGACATGAGCGTCAGGATCTTTAAAGTCCGTTATGATGGAATGTATGCGACACAGACTAGACCTCGGTTTATACACTCATCCGAAGGAGTAGGAAACGGGAGTAAAGTGTCTTTCCCAAGGACTCAACACAATGCCCCAGCCTGGGCTCGAACCCGGGACGTTCAGATCCGCAAGCCAAAGCTCTACCATTAGGCCACCGTGCCTCCCTTTATAACAATTTACCAACATGATTTTAAAACAACATGAACATATTAACAATGTCTGGATGAAATAAAATATCTTTCTTTAGATTGGCTATATCATAATATTATTACCACGCTCTTCTAATTTTGACATAACAAATGCACTGCTTCTTCCTTCATTTCTCTCCGACGACCTGTGACAGCCTGAAGAAGCAGACAGGCAGATTTAAAAGTCTTGTTGGAAAGAGCATGTCGTAGGACTTTTTACACTTTCGTAAAATTCGTCTGCGCCCTGGTAAAAAACCAAACCAACATGCATTAGGTTCAACGTTTTGCATAAATACAATCATAGTAGACTGCATTCATCATCCATTCTTAGTTCTATTGAAAACCACAGATATACTAGTGACTACACTGTCTGGGTTTTGCAAAAGTTAACGCGCCACGAAATTGATATTTTTGCACCAGACAACACACTCAGTTTTGCTTATTCATTACTAGCACGAAAAACTCAGCTTACCGGTTATGTTTCAGTTAAGATCACAACCTAGGAATCAGCATTAACATCTATACAATGTCTTTAAAGGATCTTGATGTAGCCTTTATTGTTTGTACTGATGCACAATACACGGTATCTTGGTTAAATAGGAAAATCAACAGATTCTAGAGAATATAATCTACCATCTTGTTTGCCGTTATGAGCATCGTATCACTGTTCGTCATACGGATACTACTTTTCTGGACGGTCTCTTTTTTTCTCAAAGTTCCATTTTTACACCTGCTATGTTGGATTTTGAAAGATCATGGTGTTCTGTTTGAGCGTCTTGAAAAGGAAGCTGGTGTTGTTGGTCGCGCTCATGACTGGATTAAATCCTACCTCTCTGAGAAAACTCACTATGTCACAGTTGGTCTTGCATCATCTTCAATGTCTTCATTAGTCTATGGCGTCCATCAAGGCGCAGCCTTAGGCTCGCGCCTCTTCTCCCTCCTGTACACATCCCAGATTGGCTCATTATAGAAAAACATGGTGTCGACAGAAAACTCTTTGCTGACGACACCTAACTCCATAGGTTGTTCAAATCCAGCGATGAGTCAACTCAAGAGGCACTGAAAGATGTTGAGAGGCGCTGTTCTGATCTCAAGCAGTGGATGTTAGCAAACGAGCTGAAACTAAATGAAGAACAAACACCAGAAGCACTGGTTTGTGGCTCAAAGCACAATCTGGATAAAATATCAGTCACCTCAGTACATGTGGGACATTGCTCTTTCTGACTCCGTGAGACATCTAGGCCTTATCATTGATAATCATCTCTATATGGTGAATCACATCAATGCAGTCGTTGAGATCTGTTACCTTTTCATTCGCATGCTGGGTAAACTTCGCCCGCTGTTAAACCAACGTAAAGCAAATGTGTCAAACAAATCAAGAATCACTGCCAAAATCAGTGGCGTGTGACATTCCTTTCAAAGTTGTTTTGGAATAAATGTTTAGCTTGCTGTGGCTAGTGTGGATGGTTTGAAAGAGATCTCTAGTCCTCTTTGGAAGTCCTGCCTTTTCCCAGCTGTTGTTCTTAGCCGGAGTTTCCTCTATTTTCAAAGAGGTTTTGGAACATCGTTTCTAGAGCTCTTATTTTGCTTGTAGCACATGCGTAGCCTACTGAAAAGAAAATAACTCCACTAATTAATCCCTTTGGGCATTTAAAAAAAACACAACATATAACACTACCACAGTATACAGGCGCATTAACCAAGAAGAATGGACCTTCGGCAAGAATTGTGTGGATACCCGATTGCGGACTGGTAGCTCAGTAGTAAGTATCAATTAATAGCGGACGGGTATCTCAGTAGTTGTACGTATCATAAGTACTGAGCTGCCCGTCCGCTGTGTGTAATGCATACTACTGGGCTGCCCATCCGCTATCGGGGATCCACACAATTCTCGCAAGGGTATTCTTTTTGGTTATGCGCCTGTGCACAGTATCATGTTGATTGATTGATTGTTGCTTTAGGTCCAGCGGACTCTTCCGAGCCAAATCAGGACCGGACAACCCCCGATCCGCATAAAAGATCTGCTGAAACAACCCTAGTGGGAAAATTGAACTCCCTCCACCGGCCAGTCACTTTACAATAAATACATCCCACGCAGGGGACGGCTGAGGCTTTACCCCATCTACTCGAACCCCCGGTTACAAAAACAAAATAGAATATAAACATCATTATAAATTATCAACAAAACACATACATATAAAATGCCTATATTGCTAAATAATAACATCATAGGAATCCCTAGTGACCACCCGGCAGAAAGCGTCCAATACTCCCAAGCTGATCCAACAGACCTCATACACAAACAAGGAGTCTTGTCCAGGAAGAGTTTTCAAGAAAAGAAGGTAGGTCATTGATCTAGCGAAGAAGAAGATAGTATAGCAAAGTGATAGGACAGAGCAAGAATGGGAAAGAGCAAAATTTAATGAGGGAGACAGCGACAGTGGGAATTTAAAGCACTACATTTCCAGAAAGTGGGGATACTATTTATACTGAAACCCCCGGCACTCCAACGGGGGTACTGTTGCCGCAGTGAATCGGTCATGCCTATAAAGGAAAGACAGGTTTTCAACTGGGGCTTTCACTTTTCCCTGTATAGGTTAGAACAATCTACAGTGGCAAGATTGCTCATGACCCCAAGGGGTGTGCACAGTATCAGCCAAATCAGTATCTAAGTCTCTTCAAAGTATTGCTGCTCTCAGAACCGTTTCCAAATTTGTGGGATTGTTGTCTTGATTTGTCGTGATTGTGTCGATTTTCATAGAGATACTTAGATTGCGTTTGACATCCTCATTTCATCTCCCAGCCAAATCAACATAAATTGAACTGATCTTTGCACCCCTTTCAGTTATTTCTTTGGCTTTGGTGTAATTGCTATATCAAGAGAAGCCTCTAGTCTCTGTTGCCAGACAAATCAATATCAACATCACGGTCAATGCATTTCCAAAAATTGTTTGGAATACATTTTAAAGCTCGTTGGGTTATGGTTATAGTTATAAACAAAAATCTAGACCCCTTGTGCTCCTCTCTCGTTAAAAAATTATGTTTATTATTGATTTCACTTTACGTCCATACACACAATTTGCAATGTTAGACGATCTGTCACTCACTCATCTACTCCTTTACACACATACACACACACGCATACACACATTCTCTCTCTATCACACACACATACACAAAACACAAAATACACTCACATCACAGACACATTCGCACACATAGTTCCAAACCAAACAAAAACAATCATCATTCCCCCCTCCGTGGGGGCGCCGGGGGTTTCTGTATAAATGATATCCCCACTGTCTGGAAATTTCATGCTCTAAATTCCAACTGTCGCTGTCTTTCTCCTTTTTTTCTTTCTCATTTATAATCTGTTCTTTCAATCTACTATACTATCTTCTTCGTTAGATCAGTCACCTGCCTTTTCTCTTGAGAACTCTTCCAAAACTCCTCATTGTGTATGAGGTCTGTTGAGTCAGCTTGGAAATATTGGACGCTTTCTGTCAAATGGTCACTAGGGCTTCCTATTATATTATTATTTAGCAATGTAGTCATTTTACACGTATGTGTTTTGTTGATAGGCTATTATGTAAAGATGTTTATATTTTATTTTGTTTTTGTAAACGTGAGTTCGATAAATTAGAGTCTTGCCTCAGCGTCCCCTGCGTGAGATGCTTTTATTGTAACGTCACTGGCTGGTGGAGTGCCTTTAGTGTTACCACTAGGGTTGTTTTAGCAGATCTTTTATACGGATCAGGAGGACGAGTCCTCTTTCAACCAAGTCGTGGTCCTGTTTTTGTGGTCCTAATTCGGCTCTTTGCAGTCCGCTGGACACAGTAAGCAATTAATGACTAACTAACTAATCATAATTTTTTTCATCCCTCTTCCCAGGTAAATCGTCATCTTTGTACTCTTTTGATTTACTCCTTTGTCTTGTAATTCTGGCGATTTTTTTAAACGTAAAGCTGTAAACCTCGTTGGTCATGTTTGTTTTCTTTTCTAATTCCCACCCAAAGCAAATAATAAATATTACGCTCTTTGCACGGTCTTCGGAGTTCGCTTGGAGAAATTGCTTCAGCCTGTCGTAGGTGTGTTTATAATATAATAGACCTCTAGACCCCGGGGCATCCTTTTTTCATCTTGCCAGTCAAGCCAACACAGTTTAAATTTCTTCGTTTGGGAAACGTTGCTCTTTGCATCCTTTTAGGGTTATTCTTTTGCATGGTTGGTTGTAGTTGTGTCGAATGGAGACTCGTGACTTTCCTAGCTCTAAACTGAGTCTTTTGCGTCAAAACCACTACAGTGAATGTCTCTGGTCTTTGTACCTCTTTTTCTATTCATTCCGGAAGATCTCTTGGGCGGGACACCTCTGGCCAGCCATTTTTACTCTTTTCCCTTTTACAAATCTCCACATGAGCACTTCTTTTCAATTCATTCCATCCCGGATTAAGGTTCGTTTTAAAACTTGTTGTGAATGCACACTGTGGCGGTTTTATCTAAACAAACCACTGTTTGCATCATTTCTTCTCTCCTCAACTCACAAAATCAGCTGGGTTTGACTATTGTTGTATTAGAGTTATCAAGTCTCTCTCTGTCCCTCTGTCTCTGTCTCTCTCTCTCTTTCTCTCTCTAACCATTCCGGAAGACGTTTCATCCAGAATGTCAAAGATGTCCAACATACTGACCTCTTCTTTTGTACACTTCAACCATATATTCTTCTCTCTTATTACAACACATCTCAGTAAGCTTATCTTTGGTTCTCGTTGCTATTCACAACTTTCCGGCACCTCTCATAAAAACTCGTGGGTTTCGCCATTATAAATTAAAACGAGGTTAGCATGAAACCAAGTTCCGGTCTAGCTTGTTTTGCTTTTATCAAAGCTTGATGCGTGACTTTTAAATATGGCAAATTGCCGAAAACGACGATTGTTAGAGCCAGAAAACGAGTGGGATAAGTATAAAAACGGTGAAGGAAGTACATGCTCAGTGAAAGGATGCAAAAAACAATCGTAGAGGCCTGTATTTGTGGCGACTTCGGAGGTGCGTCGATCATCGACAGAAAGTGAAACAGGACCTGAAGACTCTTGTAGTTTTCCATAGCTTCGCCGTCGCAACCTTCACAAAACACGAAGTAACTGACTATGTTAGGCGAGCGTTGTGGCCAAGTGGGCTAAGGCGGGACTAACTTGCATTGTCCACAAGCCAGAAACCAATGGCACCTGACAGGTGTGGGTTCGAGCCAGCATCTGGGCGTTATTTTTTTCCGAATATTTTTCAAAAATTCACAAATAATGTTAGGTATGTAGGGTTTAGTCGCGCCACTGGCGATAGAAAGGGATAATAAACTGCAGCCAAAAAAAAATAAAAATATGTGAGGGTACGATACAGGTGGCCAGTGACACAGTCATGTTATTATTCTTGAATATTTGGAAATAACTCACTAAAACACGAAAAAACAAACAAACGGAAGTATGTTTCATTGAGGGGATTCTCGTTGGTGTATAGGATAGCAGAAAAGTGTGAATAAGGATCTTCTTTTTAGGAGACGCTGGAGACCGAACTTCGAGGGAAACCTCCACAAGTATATAACAAATTAACAAGTTTATTTATGGAATTCCCTTTGTAGAATATGTATTTTCACCACTTTCAGCTAAATAATCTTTATTTAGGAGCATATTTTCCAAATAATCATTTGTTTACAAACAGTGTAAGATTTCTCTAAATAATACATTTTCTCCGTAAATAACTTATTATTTACCTAAACAATATAGGGAAATAAATCCTGATATAGGTAAGTAAGCCATTGTTCCTAAATAAGGGATTAGTTACCTGTATAATGCATTATTTTGCAGAGTGTGTTAAAAAATGAATTAGTTTTAAATGTTTCTAAATGATGATTTGTTTACGTATATAATGCCTTTTCTACCAGAATTTACTAAATAATGTATTATTTAGAAGATGTTGGTAAAGAATGCATTATTTACATAAACACGTCATTGCTTAACGACTGCTATTTTACTTATTTAGAGGATTCGCAGGTACAAGTCGTATTACTGTGAGGTTATGTGGTAGTGATAAAGAAACTTGCAAAATCGTGATTTTATGCTGTTATGCAATTTAAAACGAGGCAAATGTTTTATTTCACTCTATTTTTTTTATTCGTTCGCATCAGTAATAATATACGAAACTGCAACTGTAACTGCTCCTGAAAAGATGGATCCATCATTTTATCTGCATTGGCGTCATTGCATTCAGAGTTCTTCCGCAATGTGTATCTTGTCAGTCCAACCTGAAAATCCTTGGTAGTTTCGATTAAGCTGAAACTTTCCGTTTGAAATTAAAACGCAATTCAATTTAACAGAACAAACGGAAACACAGTCTCAGCACAGTTTTTGAGTAAATAAATGCAAAAAGAAAGCTTATTTTTTTCTTCTGACGGATATACTCAAACACTGAACACTTCCGCACAAAACTGGCTTTCACCTTTCGTTTGTGTTCGGGAGGTTTACCTTCACACTTTGTGGAGTGATTTATGTTGTAAAAAAATCATTAATACAAATTTTGGATACACAATATTTGGAAAGACATTGCATTTAGTTATAGAAAACAGTAGAATTATACAAACCAAGTTTTCAAGCGAATCCTGGAATCCCATAAATAATGAAAATTGAAAGTCCCTAAACAATGAATTGTTTACGTAAAAAATGCATTATTTAGCATCATGTTCTAAATAATACTTTATTTAGCAAATTTTGCTAAAGAATGCTTTACATAGGTAAACCAATAATTATTTAGAAACATGTCTAAATAATACATTATTTAGCACAGTCTGTTAAATAATGCATTATATAGGTAAATAATTCTTTATTTAGAAACTAAGCCTATGCCTTATTTAAATATATCATGATTTATTTAAGTAAATAATGTATTGTTTAGTTAAATAAAACGTTATTTACGGAGAAAATAATATTATATTATTTAGAGAAATCTTACATTGTTTGTAAACAAATGATTATTTAGAAACTATGCTTCAAGATAAAGACTACTAAGCTGAAAGTGGTAAAAAAAATTCCAAAACAAATCGCAATATATATTTTACAAAGGGAATTCCATACTTATCTGTGCATTTTCAAAGGGATGAAGTTGGGAGTTGAAGTTCGCGGTGGATAAATCTCTTTGCAATTCTCTAAAGTCAGTTAAGTTTCTGAATATTTTTGAAAGTTGAAAGTTCTACATGTACACGAAGCTATAATTCTTTATGGTTGTGGCAATTTAAAAGGGACCCTTAATGCTATCGGTGCCCTTTTCGCAGCCAAATGCTATTCCAACTTGCTTTCTGCATTGACCTTAATTTGCATCATCATCATCATCATCATCATCATCATCATCATCATCATCATCATCATCATCATCATCATCATCATCATCATCATCATCATCATCATCATCATCATCGTCGTCGTCGTCGTCGTCAGCAGCAGCAGCAGCTAGTTTTTCCTATCTTTCGCCCCCTCCTGGATTATCCTACTTCTCCTCCATCTCGTAATTGACCTTGATTTGCATCATCATCATCATCATCATCATCATCATCATCATCATCATCATCATCATCATCATCATCATCATCATCATCATCATCATCATCTTCTTCTTCTTCTTCTTCTTCTTCTTCTTCTTCTTCTTCTTCTCGAGCGAGTTCTTTTTTTATCTTCTCTTCCTCCTTCTTCTGGGGTGTCGGATAGCGCAGTGGTTGGAGCACTCGCTACTGTGTCGCAAGTTAAGCACCGTCCAGTGCGGTTAGCACTTGGATGGGTGACCGCAAAACGTGAAGCGACAAATAACAACGCCCCCAGTTGACTCAACTGTGATTGAGTACCTACTCTCTTAAGGGTGGAGAAGGTAAAGCAGCGAGGGAGAGAGATGGGCATCACCCTCATTATGCTGGCCCAAGATAAGTGTGATCTCCAACATCACGCTCCCCTACGGCCACAAGGCTATGGGACTACCTTTACCTTTACCTTACCTCCTTCTTCTCCTCTCATCTTGTTCGTCCTTCTTGTTCTCCTTCTGCTTTGAAGTGGCTCTGTCCTGCGGATGTGGTGCTTTAGGTGAGAAAGGTAACCCGGCGTCAAGTGTGACGAATATTGTTAACACATAAGCCTAAACACACACACACACACACGCACAAACACACACGCACATACACACGCGCGAACGCACGCACACGCACACACACAGAGACAAACTTATACTCCTACTCTTTTATTTCCACCCTTCTTCTCTAATTCCTTTTTAGAGATTTCCAGATATATCATTTTTCTCTTCTCTGTCCTACAAAGGGCTTGAACTGTTAAACTTATATAGAATTGGCGAGCAAGCGTCACATGCGTCTCCTTCAGGTTAGACTAAAAGTTACTCGCAGAAAAGGACCTCAAAGACTGACACTGTTCCGGATTAATGTTTTCCCCTCGTAATTAACAATATTATACTAATTCTTTTAATGCTTTCGCAGAAACGGGGATGCGCTGGCTTAGTGATGAAAGCGACGGCAAGACAAACGAAGCATTTAACATTAAGTGATATCATTGCGGCAGTGGTTCGAAATTTTAAGTTTTACGGTCTGGAGTTCCGAAGAGGTAACATGATCTTGTATGCTCATGGGCAACGCGCGTCCCTCCTTCCTCCCGCTCCCTTGCTCCTCCGAATGAGAGTCTAAACCGAGTTCTAATCTGCGCATCAATACGGACATCTAATTAGTCCAAGTCCAATCCCTCAACACAGTGCATAGCTTCAAATATTTAGGAGCCAAGGTAATGCTGCTGCGCTCCCTTGTCATCTCCGCCTTCCTATACGCTTACAAAACATAACTCTCACAGCAGACCTACAACGAAGAATACAAAGCATGGAGATGAGAACCAGGTGCTACAGAAGACTTTTGGGCATTTCTTGTACCCAGCATATTACCAACGACGAAGTCCGATAGACCATCACACGAGCCATTGGACAACACCATGACTTGCTAACAACGGCGAAGAAACGGAAACTCCGATGGTATGGTGACGTCACCAGCAAATCTTGCACGTAGGCAGAAGATAAAGAAGACAGAACAAGAAGTGGGAGAACAACATTCGGGAATGAGCTGACTTGATACTTAGCGAAGCCATGAGGGTTGCTGATGCCAGAGAAAGATGGAGTACCATGGTTAAACGATCATCGGTGGTGCTCCAACGACTTTCGAGTTACGGGATAGGATAGGATAGAATAGAATCGTGATGAATACAAATAAAAAATATATATTTAAAAAAAAACAAATACTAGGTGTATTATGATTTGGTGGAAGAAAATGTTGCATGATAATATTTGCTAAACGTATTTATGTGTGCAGCTTTCGGACATCGCATGTGTACGGAGAATGGCACGTGGTGGGCGAATCCCGATACTGGACAGGAGTGGACTGATTATGGAGACTGCGTTCGTCTGCAGGTCAGTTGTGTGTGTGGGTGTGTGTTTGTGTGTGTGTGTGTGTGTGTGTGCGCGCGTGTGTGTGGGTGTTTTATAAGAGAGAGAGAGAGAGAGAGGGAGGGAGGGAGGGAGGGAGAGAGAAGGAGAGAGGAGTCAGAAGGTATAGAGTGTATACGAGACTGATTTAGGAATAAGTTGCCTATAGCATCCATTATTATTATTATTATTATTATTATTATTATTATTATTATTATTATTATTATTATTATTATTATTATTATTATTATTATTATTATTATTATTATTATTAGTTCCCGAGCTGTAAAATCCGGTATCCGCACTTTTCTCTGAAAATAATGGTCGGATTTCTTTCAAGCTTGGTTATTAATCAAATTAAAAAGTGACGATTTTCGGTTCGTTTACTCCTGAGCTGAGGGATAAACGCGTGTTTTGAAAAAACAACAAAAGAACATTCGGAGTGGCAGACTGACCGATAGCCGAACTTCTACTGAAGGATGGCCCATGATTTGAAGTACCGGTATATTAAAACTCAGCAAAATCGTAAAGTTCCTATGAAGTTTGGTACAAATATCTTTAGTGATTCTTGAGATATGTCCTTCAACGGACCAATTGACAGACCGATAGACCGTTCTGATTTCCGACTATATCGAAGTATTTCCAGATAGAAGTCATAGGTTTCAGGTACTTCGGAATTATCCTATACATTGCAATTCGGGATACATCATTATTACCCTAGAGAAATCCGGCATCAAGATTTGCACTGGTTGATTGCTACAGTAAATCAGGCTGCACAACATCAAAAAGACCTTGCTCTCTTGCTTCGCGATTGATCCGTGGGATAACATAATACTTCATAGACAAGACAAGATAAGTCTGCTTCACAAGAATACCAGCCCAACAGGGAAGTCTGTGCAATTAAGGGCAAAGGAAATTCAGTAGTCTCTGGAGAACTGTTGCGATTTTTCGCTTCTTCTCCTGTCTGTCCGATGCTGGAGATGCACATCATGCATACAGAGTGTCTTGGGTGCACTAAGGCTCATATATCTTCTTATTGTACTTACGAGTTACACGTTAAAGGAGGTCATCTGAGCTTCTCAAGCATTACTTTCTACCAATTGGTAATTTTTTTTTTCAACTCGACATTTTTTCTAAATAAGGCTACCACACAGTGACAGTGTGAAGCAAGATCAAGTTCTTTTAGAAGAAAGGAATGGAATAAAACAGAGCAATGCTAGCATTCAAAATGTTACAATAATGAGAAACAAATGGGTCCATAAACCCAAAGAATGTTAATGCGAACACAAAAACAAGTCAAAACGAACCAATACAAATTTTGAAAGTAGCCTCTTTGTCAAGCGGACACAACACACAAGAACCAAACAATACTTCCCAACAGAAATCCAAGAAAAATGCGATGATATTTAGAAAGGAGGCAATATGAAGAAACAATAATAATTGATGATTGTCAGAATATTTTAAAACTGGAAAACAAGAGTAAGAATATTTTAAAACTGAAGGAAGAAGAGTCAGAATATTTCAAAACTGGAGAAAGAAGAATAGTACAAAATTCATTATTATAGGCAAAACAATGGCATAACTTTACTGGGAATTTTGGAGTCAGAAGAAGAAGAATCAGAATATTTCAAAACTTGAGGAAGAGGAGTCAGAATATTTCAAAAGGTGAGGAAGAAGAGTCAGAATATTTCAAAACTGAAGGAGGAAGAATATTATAAAATCCACTATTATAGGCAAAAGAATGACACAAAACTTTGGAAGTGTAATGTTCTTAGATTGTGAGATAAAGTAAGCGAGCCTAGTTATTTCCAAAATAAGTGTGACTTTTCTTCTTCTCCTACTTCAGGATACTTCAACCAGTTGAAAAACAGCTCCACGACTCTTACATCCATTTTAGAGAACACGATAAGAATTTCTCTGAAACTCTTCAGGTCTCTGGTACTGGAAGTTCTGCTGTACAGCTACGAAAGTTGGACATTGACAGCCGAATTGGAAAAAATGCATCAAGGCATTTGAAATGAAATGTTATCGCAGACTGCGGCAAATCGCCTGGCATGAACACAAGGCGAATGACCACGTCACAAACCTGGTCACGTCACTTGCAGGACCTCAAGAACTACTTGCCATTGTGAAGGGGAGGAAGCTGGCATGGCTTGGCCATGTCACTCGGCAGTACACCATTGCAAAAACTATCCTGCAAGGAACAGTTGAAGGAGGCAGGCGCAGAGGACGACAAAGTAAGAGCTGGGCATATGACGTCACAACATGGACGGCATCGCATCCCTCATGTCTCGCCAACGGATTGATCGGTTGCGGAACGGATGATGATAATGATGATGATAAAAAGTTTGAGTCAGGTGTCCGTAGATTGCTAGATGATGACAAAGCGAAGCAAATCCACTGCTGTCTGAAACAAGAAAAAGATTTGAGAGATATTTTGGGGCCCCATCCACATTTATAACACAACGAGATATATCTTCAGTGTGAATATTGAAAGTCAGACAGTTAGATTGCGAGCTCCTGAACAATAAGTAATAAAAAAAAAAAAACCACTAACAGGCAACAATAAGCCAGATAAAAGCATGTCCATTTTCTTGAACTGAGCATTGACCTTGATGTTGAACTCTGGAATAGCGCGAGTTCTCCATGTTGTTCAGCCTTTCTGGACTCGCTTTCTTATGTCACCTGGCGACAGAACTGGTAATTCAAAACGCTTTTAGACAGGCTCTTAACATTATGAGTCGGCGATCGATATAAAAAATTGTATTTTCCTATGAATGAAGGATCGGGGTTCTTGCATATCGCGATTATCTATGTTAATTTATCATGCTCAGTGTGCAAGATTTTGTTTTTTGTCCACCTGAATGAATATCAACCACCTCATACGCACGAAGCTGTGGCGCTTTATACTTTTGTTAAAACGCATTATTTACCATAAAAAGGATGAGTGTGTGTGTGTGTGTGTGTGTGTGTGTGTGTGTGTGTGTGTGCGGTTGGGTTGGAGGGTGAGTGCAGGGGACGGGGAGGGGGTGGGGAAAGGAAAGGAAGGGGAGGAGATCCGTCGTAGTTTGGACACTTGTTAGACTTTAGATAGGGAGAAATTAGCGGGGGAGGGGGTTAGGGAAATGGGGAGGGAGGGAGAGTACAACGTTTTAAGAGTTAACGGCTTTGTTTATAATACATTTATCGAAATGTGTGATTGTGTGTGTGTGTGTGTGTGTGTGTGTGTGTGTGTGTGTGTGTGTGTGTGTGTGTGTGTCTCTTAATTAATTAATATTAGTTAATTATGTTAACTGTTGAAATTTTCTCGAAATTTTTTATAGATTGCTTTTAAAACCTGTCTGAGGGCTGCGTTGCTAAAGACATTAAACAATCAAATCTCTCTCTCTCTCTCTCTCTCTCTCTCTCTCTCTCTCTCTCTCTCTCTCCCTCTCTCTCTCCCTCTCTCTCTCCCTCTCTCTCTCTGATTCCAGAGAACAACGGACTTAATTGGTTTCCTGCTCTTTTTTCTAATTTCTTAGTATAGAACAACTGATATTGCTATTTGTAACTGAACTAAAGTAATAAATTGCATAAAACCCACACACAAAAAAAAAATACTGGAAAAGAAATTTTGCTGCAAAACGATCTCCATGAATTAATGTTAATTGTATTATGTTTTCTTTTTTTCTTCAGGACTATCATGTCTTGTACATGGTGAGCATGGTCTGCAACAGCGTCAGCCTATTTTTCCTGCTACCTG
>CM072511.1:65774517-65784517 GCA_036898135.1 Oncomelania hupensis | reverse complement strand
TCTTTTCCATCTCAAGAGTTGCTCAAGGCACTACCAGCTCAAAGAGAAAGCTGATTAAGTCGCTCGTGGAAAATAGGATCTCACTCAAGCCACCCATGCAAGATGCCAACTCGGATTATCCTGTGCGCTGTCAGACGCCCCGGAACACCGATTGGCGATGTAGGGAAGTGGTGGTTGAAACACTGTCTAAAGAGTAATTGCAGAAAGTCTTTCTCGGAAAAAGAAAAAAAAAACAACTAAGATGCGACCCAGGATCTCTTGCGCGCCAGGCTTATAAGCTACAACAATAAGAGTTTCTATAACTCTGGTTACTCTGGGTCAACGGTACTGTACATATACAGGGTGGATCGGAAAGTAGCTTACTCCAATAGAAAATTGCGTATACATTTTTTGACTCACATGCATAGCAATGTGAGTCTATGTGCTCACCACCATTTTTTCCCAAGATTTTTGCAAATATGTGTGAGATGAGTCATAAATAGTCCAAAAAATGATATTGAAAGAAAAAAGGTTCGTACGTCCGTCTGTCTATTCGCCGTCCGCCGTCTGTCTATGTAAAAACTTTAAAGTGGCTAAGTAAACAGAATCCATTTCAACTATCACAACCAAACTTGGTAAGATGGTGTATACCCACGATACCTCATATATGATCAGTGAAGGAATAACTTCACTTCAAGATCGAGGTCACAGGGTCATCAAATGTTAGTTAAAAAAAAAGAAATGTTTTGACACAATTTTCACTTATTTTCTAGGTTATTAATATTGAACTTGTGATTATTTGGTGTATGACAGAGGTCAATGAGAAACACATATGTGCAAATTTGGTCAAACTCACTCCAAGGTCAAGGTCACTGGAGCTGTCCAAAGTCGGTTAGTATACAGGGGCGGATCAGTTAGTTTTTTTTTTTTTTTTGGGGGGGGGGGTTTCCAAAATTCTATTAAAGGGACTTACTCGGTAAATGTTAATGATGGTCAAGAAACGCTTCAGATCAAGCATCAACATTGGCAGGACACGCACTTTTCGAGCAGACATCGGAAGTGACCACAATCTTGTGATGATGTCTTTCCGACTTCACTTGAAGAGAGTAAACACAGCAAAGTGCACTAGGCTAAAGTTCGACCTGGACAAACTGCAAGACCCGGAGGTGACAGAAATATTTTAGGCCACAATTGGAGGGAAATTTGCCCCACTGCTCATTTTAAGAGCTGGTGAAGTAGATGTTAACACCATGACCACCACCTTCAACTTAGCTGTGACAGATGCCTCCACGGAAATCCTTGAAAAGCACCGGTCAAAGAAGAAGCTGTGGATCACACCTGAACTTTTGGACCTGTGTGATAAACGAAGAGATGAAAAAGAAAAGGAACACCTGACAGGGAGCTGATGCCTACCGAAAAATCAACAATGACGTCCGAAAAGGCATGCGCACAGCAAAGGAGAACTGGACAGAAGCTCAATGCCAGGAAATAGATAACAGTCTGAACAAAAACAACAGCAAGAAGGCCTACCAGACTGTGAAGCCGCTGACAAGTGTTAAACGCCCAAGGTCTCCACGATCCAAAGCAAGTGGCTAATGCCTTACAGAAGAACAACAAGTCTTGGACAGATGGACAGAGTACTGCTCTGACCTTTACAACCACAAACCAAACGGAGACCCATCAGTTCTAGCATGTCCAGAGAACAGAGAAGAAGAAGAAATCCTCCCAATTCTCCGAGAAGAAGTTGAGGCAGCAGTGCAATCGCTGAAGAAGGGGAAGTCAGCGGGAGTGGACAACATACCCGCGGAACTGCTTCAAGCAGGAGGAGAAGCGATGATCGACGCACTCACCATTATGTGTAACAAGATGTGGCAGAGTGGTGAGTGGCCTTCACCATGGACATCACTTGTCATCACTCTTTCCAAAAAAGGTAACCTTCAGGAATGTGAAAATTACCGCACCATCAGCCTCATCAGCCATCCCAGCAAGGTCCTCCTGAAATATAATACTCAACAGGTTGAAACCCCAAGCTGAAAAAATCATAGCCGAAGAGCAAGCAGGGATTTAGGGCAGCGCGAAGTACCACTGAACAGATTTTCAACCTCAGAATGATCTGCGAGAAATACCTACAGCACCAACATCTATATCATGTGTTCGTAGACATCAAAAAGGCGTTTGACCGAGTCTGGCATGCAGCTCTGTGGGCAACCATAAGAGTGTACAACATCAGCCCTAAAATTGTCATCAAAAGCCTGTATGACAAGGCTACGAGTGCAGTCCTCCACAACAGCACCATCGGAAACTGGTTCAGAACAACAATCGGTGTGCGTCAGGGATGCCTACTCTCTCCAACACTCTTCAACATCTTCCTAGAGCGCATCATGTGAGATGCCCTTGCAGACCACGAAGGCACAGTCAGCATAGGGGGAAGAGCAATCTCCAACCTTCGTTTTGCGGATGACATTGATGGATTGGCTGGAGAAGAACAAGAACTTGAACAGCTGGTACAGAGGCTTGACACCACTTCCAGAGCTTATGGAATGGAAATAAGTGCAGAGAAGACCAAAATGATGACCAACAACACCCATGGCACCTACACGGACATCAAAGTCCAAGGCCAATCCCTCAACACAGTGCATAGCTTCAAATATTTAGGAGCCATTGTATCAGACAATGGGTCCCGACAGGAAGTCCTCTCCAGTATCGCACGAACAACTGCTACCCTGGCGAGGTTGAAGACAATTTGGAAAGACAGGGCCATCAGTCTACATTCCAAGGTAAGGCTGCTGCGCTCCCTTGTCATCTCCATCTTCCTATATGCTTGCGAAACATGGACCCTCACAGCAGATCTCCAAAGAAGAATACAAAGCATGGAGATGAGGTGCTTCAGAAGACTTCTGGGCATTTCCTACACCCAGAACATCACCTACCACGAAGTCCGACAGACCATCACACAAGCCATTGGACAACACGATGACGTGCTCACAATGGTGAAAAAACGGAAACTCCGATGGTATGGCCATGTCACCAGATCATCAGGTCTTGCAAAGACCATCCTGCAAGGCACTGTGCAAGGAGGTAGAAGAAGAGGGAGACCGAAAAAGAGGTGGGATGACAACATTCGAGACTGGACTGGTTTGACACTGAGCGAAACAATCAGGGTTGCTGAGGACAGGGAAAGATCGAGTACGTTGGTTAAACGATCATCTGTGGTGCCCCTTCGACCTCCGAGTTATGGGATAGGATACGATAGGATAGGATAAGTTATTTACTTTTAAGATTAAATTTTCAAATTAATAATTACCTCCTTTGCTCCCAAAATATGTACTGAGCTTTGCCACACCTTTCGAATCGGAGGGCTTCAACGACGGCGTTCGCGGCAGTTTGAAGCGCTGGGTTGCCCACACTATGACTTTTTCAGTATGCGAGGTACTTTTAAAATGACCAAGCCAAAATGATCTACCTACCACCAAAATGCAAAACATATATATATAGTCATATAATAGGCTGACGTCAATTTTTTTTAATGCTAGCGATCTGAGTCACACTGCCTTCACGATGGACCGATCGATCGCGATCGACGTATTGGGCACTCCTGTCGTAATCCATTATATTATCCATTAGGAATATCGTTTTCTTTCTTTTCATTTCTTCCGCTCGTGGCCCCCCCCCTACTCCTAAAAAATAAACAAAAACTAAAAAAAAAAAAAAATAAATAAATAAATAAATAAATAAATAAATAAATAAATAAATAGAATGTCGACGAAGACGGGAAATATCAGCTTTGCTCTTTGTGGAGCACGAAAGACGGTGTTTGTCTGGAGATTGTTTAGAATGATTGCAATGATTGAAGTTTTTTAGGGAGAAGATTGCGAGGGCTTGCATATTGTGGTAAAAGTCAAATACTCGTACCCAAAAAAATAAAATAAAATAAAATAAATAAATAAATAAATAAATTATATATATATATTATATATATATATATATATATATATATATATATATATATATATATATATATATATATATATATATATATATATATATATATATATATATATATATATATATATATATATATATATATAATTTATTTATTTATTTATTTTAATTTTTTTAATAATTTTATATATATATATATTAAAGTGATTTTTTTCTCTCTCTCTTTCTCTCTCTCCTTCTTCTTCTTCTTTTTTTCCTTTTTTTCCTTTTTTTTCTTTTTTTGGGGGGCTGGGGGGGAGGGGGGTTCCGAAAACCCCGGAACCCCCCCCCCCCCCTCGTCCGCCCCTGGTATAGGTGCTTTGAAGTGACCTTGACCCTAAACTATGAGATATATATAAAGCCCGAACCTTTTATGTTTAGAGATGATAGATTGATCTTTCATACGTTTTCATTTCTTGCGTTGATCTTGAAGATCAAGTTCATTTTAGGCCTTGCAAAAACATTTAAAAAAAAAAGATCTTCGTACAGTAAAATTGATGTTTATTTAACCCACAATATGCAACTACATTGGTTTATTTAATCAGACATGCATGCGAAGTAAGTGAGGGTCAAGGTCATCCCAAGGTCAAGGTCACTGAAGATCACCGTTTTTTGGCATAATACAACTCTTGCTGTAGTTATTTTGATAGTATAATTATGCGTTTATCTGGAGCAGGAGGTCAAGGTCATCTCAAAGCCAAGAGCATATAAACATCTAAGTCGGTATTGGAATTTTAATGCCACCGTTTCATTTTTTTTTCTGGGCACTCATTTTCATATTAAATATTGCGAGTTCCATATTAAGGAGCACGTGAGTTATATGGGCATTGCCTTTCTAGTTCAATAATTCAATTCAATTCAATAATTTTATTTAACTATTCACAGTTTGTGATATTAGACCATACACGCAAGCATACACACAATCACACGCAAAATACAAAAAGCACATCCAAGGATCAGACAAACTAATCAAAAAAATTTGCTCACTGGAGACTGGCTAATAATTTGTGCTATGGTAATAATTGTTGGATACTTCAGCAGTTCAACAGTGGAATGTTCACTTGTTTTAATATTTTTGTTTAAATATTGCGAAGTTAATATGGGGCAAGTTTTTAACAGATGTTCAACGGAAATTGGTTGAGAACATGGACACATAGCATTAGCTAAAAAATTAGTATTCCATGAGTTGACTCTTAGCTTATTGATTATTCTACACAAGTTTCTAGAACATGAGTAATGATCTATTCCAGTACTGTGTGATACTTTCTAGTTTGTTTTGTAAATGGTACTGTATTTGCAATGGAACAAAACATTGTGACCTTTAACAGTGGTACAGTTTCCTACTCCTTCGGATGAGAGTATAAACCGAGGTCTAGTCTGTGTCGCATACATTCCATCATAGCGGACTTTAAAGCTCCTGACGCTCATATCCTAGACGGGTGAGTGCCGGTGATAAGAGCACACCCAGCATGCACTTAGGTCCTTCTCCCCCCACCCCTGGCTGCCCAGGATTGTGCTCAGTTGTCTGGAGCGTTATTACGATGCGCAAGGATGCAAGTTGGCGCCTCGGGCGGCTTGAGTTAGATCCTGTATCGGCCAGCGCTATAAGCAGCTCTTGAGCTGGAAAAGCGGTATATAAGAACGATTAAATAAATAAATACAATGTAACTGCTGATCACTGATTTCACCTCACAGTGACGAAAGGAGCTCATAAAGCTGATACAAGTTTAGGACGTAGGAAAACGTAATGTGAAGTGTCAGGCGACGATTAAATTAAATAGCCATTAAATACTATCCCTGTAAGAACTACTGTACGTTTTGTTTGATGCAAATTTCGTCCTATGGGGAATTTTGAATAGGGAGTTACTTTTGAACCGCCCTGTATCCTATCCTATCCTATCCTATATTATCCTATCCTATCCTATCCTATCCTTTCCTATCCTATCCTATCCCGTAGCTCGGAAGTCGTTGAGGCATTACTGATGATCGTTTAACCATCATACTCCATCTTTTTCTTTCCTTAGCAGTCCTCATGGCTTCACTTACTGACTTAGTGTCAAGCCAGTCCCCTGTGTACAGAATGATGGTATTTTAAACTGGCGGTTACGAATACCAATACGAAAAAAACTGTTAAAAAAAAACAACAACAAAAGAAAACAAGCTTAGTGTTCCTCTGCAACTTTTCGGAGTTCCAACGCGTTTATTTCTCTACATAGTGTTCACCAAGTCCCTACGTGTATGATGAGAGTCTACACAATGCCGCCGAAACTAGAATTGTTCCTCTTTTTGGAACAGATCCGTGTTAGCATTTTAGGAATGCATGGTAGCCTTGCACGGCAGGTCTGGCTCGTCTTGTTAACACTCTCATTACCATTTCCCCACGCTGGGGGAAATTTGCTCCTGCCCACTAGCTACAAACAAGCCATGGGGGGAAATGTGTTAATTTGATTGTATTGTTAGACTAGAATTAAAAGGAGAACGATGGTAAACACGACATAATTATGATGATGATGATGATGATGACGATGATGATGATAATGAGGATGATGATGGTGATGGCGAAGATGATGATGATGATGATAATGATGTGATGATGATGATGATGATGATGATGATGATGATGATGATGATGATGATGATGTCCACTTGAAAGCGAAGAGTATTCATGCTGGCAAGATAATAAAAAGGTTGTTTTTTCGGGGGTGGGTGTGTAGCAGTGGGGGAAAGGAAGGATCGTTGTGGGGAGGATGAGGGAGGGGTTATGGGATTTTATGCACAAAAAAGAAGAAAAATGGGATGGGAGAGGCAATTTGTTAAAGAGTTCTAGAAAATAAATAAATAAAAATAATTAATAAAATAAGTATTAATATAAAATCAAATTAACAAACCGCCTTTTCGCGGTTTTTTTTTCTCAATATTTTCAAAGGCGGCCTGCAAACGTCTTTATATGTTTATCGGAGAGCTTTTACCACAGTAATGTGGACTAGGACAATTGCTCTATGATTATTCTGTCTAGTGTTACAAAAATTGCTTTAGATTCACTTTAACATCGAAGCTATTCTGGTCTCGTTGACAGTAAACCTAGAACGGACCGGCTTGATAACCAACTATATAGCACCTGCCGTTTGGGTTTCGTGGAGTCATATCTATACTAAACCAAATAATGTGTTTCCTGAGAGGGAAGGAGAGAGAAAGAGAGGTAAAAAGAGAGGTAAAAAGAGAGAAAGTGTGTGTGGGAGGGGTGTGTGTGTGTACGTGTGTGCATGCGTGTTTCTAACAGCCAGGGGCAAGTTTTAATGATCGGCACATAGTGAACGAATACACGACTTACAGCTTTTAGTGTATACCTAACTATTCGTTCCTTACACCGGCTCATAACACTGGCATCAGGTATGTGTACCAGGACAGAAAATTGTTTAAAAGCACTGGCGATCTTATTTTATCGATCAACTGGTCTTACGATTTGTATTGGGTGAGATGAGGTATAAAGTAATATACGAAGACTAATGTTTCCTATTTTGTCACAGCTTCGCAACTGGAGAAGAGCCTATGCTGCCTTGCCCTTTACTCATTTTAAACGATCTGACAGACTGAGGAAATAAGTACATAAATATATGGGTAGAATATTAATTATTATATATATTAAGGTATTAAAGATTGAATATTGTACATATAATATTCTAGATAGAATAGAGAATTTCGACGAGAACACAACCGATCCAAGCGTGTTCATTTTGCTAGAAAAATAAGTGAATAACACTAAAGAACAAGATGGCAGTCCATTCAAATGTATCTCTAGGCACACATAAATAGTTGAAAAATAAGCATTTTCAAAAAATGTTAAATTTCTTGGCTGTGTAACGATTCGCCTTTATCCTAACTAAGCAAAAGGGAAACACAGAATTATAGGCCACGACTTAACTATCTATCCTAACCTATCCTATCCTATCCCATAACTCGGAGGTGGTAGAGGCACTACCAGATGATAGTTTAACCAGCGTACTCCATCTTTCCCTGTCCTCAGCAACCCTGATTAACTATCTACATTATCAAAATCGGGCCTAGCTAGAATTTCTATACAGCGCAGAACGTGTTTAGAAAATGGTGAAGCACAATAACCTTGACTTTTGAGAAAGCGCAAATAGGAATGATCTAACATGCTTTGCAGTAGTTAAAGTATCCGCAAAGTAAAGATGATTATTTCGGTTCAGTAGTTATTCCAGAACTGTTCCTGGAAGATGCAGCCCATCCGTTTTTGAGATATCGAGCAAAACGTGTTTAGCAACAAATATACTCCAGTAACCTTGAACTTTGCGGAAGAGCAAATATGATGGCACGGGAGGAAGCCCACTTCAATAACTAATGTATTAATGAAATTTGGTCACAATGCCTTCAGTGGGTTTTGAGATAAGGCTTTCAACAGACCGACGGACCGACCGACCGATCTACCGACATTTGTCTCGTTCTGATTTCCACCCTCCTTCCCCTATTTGCCCTGCCCTCCCTCACCCCCCCCCCCCCCCCGCCCTTTCCGGCCTCTCAACTACTATTTGATAAGTATTTCTAAATAAGCCTGGAAATACAAAAATACCACTACAATCATGTTAGACGAACATTTAAACATGGCTACATACTTATACACTAACCTAACATCAGAAGAGAATAAAATAGACGCGTGTCCATAGTGTTGTTGATTACATCTACACCAAGATTATAAGGAAACTAACCTCGAGACTTTAAAAAGATCCTAACGCTCAGTGTCCTAAACACTAAAGTTAGATCTCTCAGACACACACACCATCACTCATCCCGACTCCTACCCGCACCCCACACCTCCTAGTCACTCAGGATCGTAATCAGTTGCTTGGAGCGTTAGACGATGTGCCTTATAAGGCAACATTTCAGTTGGCGCCTCGGGCTGCTGGAGTTAGATCCTGTATCGGCCAGCACCTGGAGTTAGCTTAGCTCTTCAGATGGTAAAACCATAACTATCTCATGAAATAAACATTGCTACACTGTCCCACTAACATGACTTACGTCAAGAATTTGGAGGGCCCTTTTCCAGGATTCTCCTTCTCCCAGGTGGCCCTACGCTGAGGCTGCAGGGTTTTCCAAGAATTTGGTTGCCCCTTTGGGGTTTTGCTGAGAGGGCGGCGTCCTGACTTTTGCTATTTGGATGATTTCCAGAAACAAATCCAATTGCCTGGTTCTTTTCCATAACTTACGAAATAAAATGTTACCAAAGACTATCACGAAAGGACACAAGTTTGCGAACACAAATTTATTTCAGAATCTTCGGGACTCTATCACGCAGGAGAATACTTAGTAAACCTACTATGTTTCGGATCGCGTTTACGTTTTCCTCTACGTTTTCGCAATTCACACAAGAACAAATATTTAATTAGGGTGATCTGTCCCTTATATAGTTATGTGTTATAGTTTAGTTACGCAAGCATCAAAACTAAGGGAGAGAAGAAAACACACCCCCACACGCACCCCCCCCCCTCTTCCCCGCCCACGCTCCACACCTCACACACAACCAATTAATATGTAAATTTAAAAACAATTATGGAAAGAAAAAGAACAAAAAAGAACAAACTAATCCAAATTTGTACATGTAAGCATCAAAACCTAATTTTAATCTAATTTCACTTGCACTAATTATCTGCGCGTAATCTTTTGGCAGTGGGAACGTTACAGAGAGAGAAAAAAAATCTGGCCTGGATTGGGGAATAATATTATTCGTGAGGGGACAAAATGGCAGCCAAGAGCGACAAGCAAATTTTCATATTTTGTCAAGGAGACATGGTGCACTCCAGAGGCAAAATGCAAAAGTAAACCCTTAGGTTTCCATCACGTTATGAGAAGGACATTTGCCCATTTTTTGTAGTGTTATTGTTTGTTTCGCATTCAGCAATCTCGAATAATGAGTTACTGAAGAATTCGTCTTTTGGCTTTAGTTTTCTTCTTTTTTCACATTTTATTTATTACTTGCTTTGATTTTGTAATTCTTTATTTCTGTGTTGCTTTGTTTACTTCT
>CM072511.1:65757017-65769517 GCA_036898135.1 Oncomelania hupensis | reverse complement strand
CATCATCATCATCATCATCATCATCATCATCTTCATCTTCTCAGGGAGGCACTGTGGTCTAATGGTAGTGCTTCGGCTTGAGGATCTGAAGGTCCCGGGTTCGAGCCCTGGCCGGGCCATTGTGTTGTGTCCCTGGGAAAGACACTTTACTCCTGTTTTCCTACTCCTTCGGATGAGAGTATAAACCGAGGTCTAGTCTGTGCCGCATACATTCCATCATAACGGACTATAAAGATCCTGACGCTCATGTCCTAGACGGGTGAGTGCCGGTAACAAGAACACACCCAGCATGCACTTGGTCCTCCTCCCCCATCCCTGGCTGCCCAGGATTGTGCTCAGTTGTCCGGGCGTCAGACCATGCGCCAAAGGCTGCGGGTGGGCGTCTCGGACGGTTTGAGTTAGATCCTGTATCGGCCAGCGCCTTGATCCTTAGGCTAAGGCGCCTTATAAATGACAAACATTAATTAATTCTCCTTCTTCTTCTTCTTCTTTTTCTTCTCGTCTTTTTTTCTGCTGCAGCTGCTGCTTTTATTATTATAATGTCATCATCGTCGTCGTTTTATGCCTGTGGTTTTATTTATTGTTGTTTGTTCTTCACCTCACTCCCCTCTTCCTTCGTCCTACTCCTTAATATTTCTTCTTCTTTTTCTTTTTCTTCTTCTTCTTCTTCTTCTTCTTCTTCTTCTTCTTCTTCTTCTTCTTCTTCTTCTTCTTCTTCTTCTTTTTCTTCTTCTTCTTCTTCTTCTTCTTCTTCTTCTTCTTCTTCTTCTTCTTCTTCTTCTTCTTCTTCTTCTTCTTCTTCTTCTTCTTCTTCTTCCAGCTTTTCTTTACCAGGGGATCGGATATTTTATTAATTTGGATACCCAGTCATTTAAATATATTAGGAAATGTCATTGTTGACCATTTAGCAAAGAGTGCTGCATCTTCGGACGAATCCATTAAATTATTTGTCAACCTGACAACAAATGAAATTAATAATCAAATAAAACGATGTGCTTGGAATCAATGGAATGAGAAATACAAGCAAGAGGTCATTGCAAAACATGACTTGGATAATTCACCCGTATCAAATAACGTTGTATCTATTTCAAAATCTTTTCATATTAACAGTTTATTTCACAGAATAAGGCTAAATGCTTGGCGTGCTCGTTTCATAAATCCTCCAGTTCTTTGTAATTGTGGTATATTTTTTAATGTAAATCACTTAATATTTGAATGTCAACAAAATTATAACCATTTTCAGCCTTTACTCATTAGATGAAATAAATTAAAGCTACCTATGTCAATCTCAAGTATTGTATATCCAGAAGATCATTCTGATTGGTCATTGAGCTTAATGCTCATAGATTTACTTAGAAGTCATGAATTATTCAATTTTTTTCTAAATATCTTCTATCAATTAGTTTAGTAATTGTCTGTTTATTCTTTGTACCTAATTTATTTAATTAAGCATTATTAGTTTCAATAAATATATGTTATTTATTTATTTATTTATTTATTTTTGGATGGAAGGGAGGGAGGGTGGGGGAATTATTTATGAATTTGTTTTGGTTTTGATTGATTATTTTATCATTTGTCTTTTAGTTTGTTTATGGGGAATGCGGCGTGAGGGGTGGAGGGGGGAGGGGGGTAAGGGCCTAGAGGCCTAACTTCAACTTTCTGTAAGACGCAAAATAACATTTATACGTAGCCTACTTCGTTCTTCACAGGTGAAGTTGAAAGTTTTTATGTTTTTTTTTGTTTTGTTTTTTCCTTTGTGTGTTTTTAATTAACTAATTGTTACAAGGGAATGAATGCATGTTGTTAAAATTGTATGTGCATGTTAGTAGTATGATGATTTCTATAGTTTGATTAATTGATTACTTAATTTGGAAAATATCTATGATGTGCGCATGTTAGATTTTGTAAATTGTTTATGTTACATCAGTACAACTTATGTTAATCTGATGAATAAAAATTGATGCAACAACAACAACTTCTTCTTCTTCTTCTTCTTCTTCTTTTTCTTCTTCTTCTTCTTCTTCTTCTTCTTCTTCTTCTTCTTCTTCTTCTTCTTCTTCTTCTTCTTCTCTCTGTCTGTCTGGCTGTCTTTCTTTCTGTCTGTCGCTCTTTCACTTTCTCTCTCTCTCTCTCTCTCTCTCTCTCTCTCTCTCTCTCTCTCTCTCTCTCTCTCTCTCTCTCTCTCTGTTTAAAATCCTCTGACTGTATTGTCTCAAGGGAAATCATACCAATAAAACATAAATGTAGTTTTAAGGATGCAGTGTGCTCTTGTTTCTGCCCATATGCACGAGGCATTAAATATAGAATACTGCACGTTATAGTAGTTATCATCAACACCAGTTTGGTCGTCGACATCATCATTGTATTAATCGTCAACGTCATCATAACCCTTGCCGCCGCCGTCGTCGTCGCAATCATCATCGTTTCCGTTGCCATCATCTTCATTGAGGCCTGTGAGTGGCTAACATATCCTCTCTCTCTCTCTCTCTCCCTCTCTCTCTCTCTCTCTCTCACTCACTCTCTCTCTCTCTCATGCTTTCTTTTAGCGTGCGTTGTTCCTTTTGCTCTTTTCCTCTCATTTTTACAAATTGTGTTTCGAATGATCAAAAGCGATCGGAAATTATTTTACCTTTTCGTTTTATACTATTTACTTCCTGCAATTCTTTATTTTATATTCAATCCGACTGTTAAGTGGATAGAGAAATCTTGTAGATGACAGCCTTAAAAGGAGTTTGATTTTAGACGTTTGAATGCTAAACTCTTCTGCAAGTCTTTTTTATTGGGTAAAGAAGAAGGGGAGGAGGAGGAGGAAGAAGAAGGACGAGGAATAGAAGAAAAATAAGAAGAAGAAAAGAAAATGAGGAGAAGAAGAAGAAGAGTAAAGGCTTGAACTTTACGATGAAATTTGTTTTATTTGTGTTTGCTACCACATAGAATCGGTGAACCTCTCCCATGACAGCGATGTGATTTCTCCAAGCAAATAGAGAAAGTCTATATTATGAATATAAATATGATTTGTTGTTATACGGAGCTGTTCCAGCGCAAGCAGCGTTCGAGACTGACCGAGAAAGTGATGTAACGGAAACAGCTTATGGTTGTCAGATACATATTTGTTGGTTTTATTCGGCACATTTTGCACATTTCACATAGTGGTGAAATTGGCGCCAATGTCTGTGGTGTCCATATTATAATGACAAGTAGCTTGTTTGTTTATTTCAAATGTCACGCAAGAACATTGAGTCTTTCTTTTCTTCAAACTCTTTGATTGTGTAGGATTTTAATTTAAGTTACACTATAGTGTATGCGTTGAATTCGGTGTCAAAATCTGTCTATATATAATGTCACTTTAATAGCATAGTACCGCGTGGTCTGTGTATCTTTTGATTGGGTTGTGAAGGCTGAATCACTGTGTGGCAATATATTTTCCCTAAGATAACGACACCATTTGTGCAAGGGAGTTTGGTAGAAGCTTCGTATCCGTCTACATACTCGACTGTGAAATGAACACCAAAATCTGTCATTTCAAATTCAGTACAAGTACCACGTGGACTGTTTATCCGCTCTTTGTTTTTTTCAAGAAAGTAGCATCGGTTGGGTATATCATTTTCAAGCCTACTGTGATCACGAAACTCGCCTTAAAATATACCATTTCAGATTCAGCAAAGTTGTGTTGTGCCACATAGTCTATGCATCTTCTGGCTGGTTTAGGCATGGTTTCACAAATCTCAAGAAACCACTTTTAGCTAAATAATCTTTTTTTAGAAGCATTTTTTTCCTGAATAATCATTTGTTTACAAACAATGTAAGATTTCTCTAAATAATATATTATCTCCATACCTAACTTATTATTTAACTAAACAATATTGTTTAGGTAAAGAAATCATGATATAGGCAAATAATGCATTGTTGCTAAATAAGGAATTATTTACCTATACAATGCATTATTTAGCAGATTGTGTGAAATAATGTATTATTTAGAAATGTGTCTAAATAATTATTTGTTTACCAATAAGCTTATAATGCATTATTTTTGTAACGCTTTAATGTCCCTTTTTATCGGGAAATTCTGGGCCCCCCCCCTTCCCCCTTCGCCCTGGGGAAGGCGTAGTCGCAGCCTGTGGCGCGCCCAACCCATCCTATCTAATTATTATTAGTTGTGGTATTTTTTAAATTTTGCTGGGGGAGCAAACCGGAGTACCCGGAGAAAACCCCCGAGACGTTGCCCGAGTCGAAAGTAAATAATATTTTCGTAGAAACATAACGCCCAGTTGTTGGATCGATCCCACAATTGTCACGCGCCATTGGTTTCTTGCCTGTGGTCAAGGCAAATTAGTCCCGCTTTAGTACACTTGGCCACAACGCTCGCAGAATGTGCTAAATAAGGTATATATTTAGGAGATGTTGCTAAATAATGCCTTATTTACGTAAACAACTATTGTTTAGGGACTCAAACTTTCATTATTTAGTGAATTTGCGGATGCAAAGTCGTATTGCTGTGACGTTATGTGTAGTGATAAAGAAAATGGGAAAATCGTGATTTGACGCTGTTTTACGAGTTAAAATGAGGCAACTGCTTTATTTCTCTGTTTTATATGTTCGCAACAGTATTAATATACGAGACTGCAACGGTAACGGCTCCAGAAAAGAGGGATCCATAATTATTTCTGCATTGCTGGATTGCGTTCAGAGTAAGTTAGTTATTTAGTCATTGCTTACAGGATCCAGCGGACTGCAAAGAGCCGAATCAGGACCACCCTTCAGAGTAAACAAACATGGAGAACTCGCAAATAAAGGCGATCTTGTGGGGAAAAAAAGCAGAAGCTTTGATTCCAGTTTTTTAACAATTCAATACTTCTGCTACTGCCACTCTTTTTACACATATATCTGAGTTTTGGGGTAAATAAATACAAAAAGAAACACACTTTGCTTTCCTCTGACGGAGATACTGAAAACACTGAACACAACCGCACAAAACTGACCTTGGCCTTTCGTTTGTGTTCGGGACGTTATAGACTTTTTATCTTCGTATTTGTGTTGTGAGTTATATTGAAAAATAAATAACTAATACAAATTTTGAATACACAATCGTTGGAAAGACCTTGCATTTATTTATATGTAGCCAAGCGGAGCATTTTACTCCCGCCTCTCGGCCGAGCCCTTGTGTACCCGGCCCGGCCCGAACTGTTAATTGAATTTATCCCTCGTAAGACAAACAATAAAATTGTTGCCTTGCAAGGCGGGCAAAAGTGTCGATAGTAAACCAAAATTCAAATTTTAGAAGCAATTGTATCAGATAGTGGGTCCCGACATGAAGTCCTCTCCAGGATAGCACAAACAACTGCTGCCCTAAAAAGGTTGAAGCCCATTTGGAAAGACAGAACCATAAGTCTACACTCTAAGGTATGGTTGCTGCGCTCCCGTCATTTTCATCTTCCTATACTCCTGCGAAACATGGACCCTCACAGCAGACCTACAACGAAGAATACACAGCGTAGTTAATCATTGTTTATAGGGTGGAAATGAGGTTCTACAGAAGACTTTTGGGCATTTCCTAAACCCAGCACATCACCAACGACGATGTCCGACATACCATCACACAAGCCGTTGGACAACACGATGACATGCACACAGTGGTGAAGAAACGGAAACTCCGTTGGTTTGGTCACGCTACCAAAGCATCAGGCCTTACAAAGACCATTCTGCAGGGCACGGTGCTAGGAGGCAGAAGAAGAGGGAGACAGAAAAAGAGATGGGAGGACAACATTCAAAAATGGATTGGCTTGACCCTGAGCGAAGCCATGAGTGTTGCTGAGGACAGAGAAAGATCGAGTACGCTGGTTAAACGATCATCTGTGGTGCCCCACCGACTTTCGGGTTGCGGGATAGGATAGGATAGACTAGGTTAAGCATACACAGTTGCAACAATAAGTGCAATCACAATGGACATATCAAAATTAAAAAATGGACATATGTATATGTTACCGGCAATGTGTGAAATCCCGCTATTGTATAGAATGCCTATAAGATTTCAGGCACTCCCTACTTTAGCTAGCACACTTTGCCGGTAACATATATACTATTTCGCAAATAAGCTACACGCACGAAATCTAGTGCGCGCGCGTACACAGAGAGAGAGAGAGAGAGAGAGAGAGAGAGAGAGAGAGAGGGGGGGGGGGAGGGGGAGGAGAGCTAAATCGAAACATATTTAATGAACACCGTTAACTGAAAATGTACCATGGAAAAAATATGAAACCTGCATATGAATAAAAGTGAATATGAATAAAAGTGGAATAGGGTTATTCTGTTATACCGATGCATGATGAGTATAAATTATTTTGAACAATGCCATTTTAGTTGGTATATATGTTACCGGCAATGTGTGAAATCCGGCATTCTATAGAATGCCTAAATAGAATGCCTAGATAAAGTATAGAATGCACCATGGAAAATGTATTTTTAAAATGTATTCTATAGAATGCCTAGGCATTCTATACGGAAGCAGGACATTTCCCCCCTGGACATTTCCCCCCCCCCCCGCCATCTCCCCCCTGCCTTTTCCCCCCTGGATATTTCCCCCCCCCCAGTATTTTTCCCCCCAGGATTTCCCCCCCTGGATATTTTCCCCCGGTCAGTATTTTCTCTCAATAAACCAATTGATCTATTCTAACAACTGAAAGATAGAAATGTATTACACTGTTTGAAGTAGTCACTCTCAATAAACCAATTGATCTATTCTCACAACTGAAAGATAGAAATGTATTACACTGTTTGAAGTAGTCACTCTCAATAAACCAATTGATCTATTCTCACAACTGAAAGATAGAAATTTAAGTGTTCTCAATAATTTAACTTGGGAGAAGACGAACACGCAACAACCGAGCTACTCCATTATTTCCTCATGCAGTTTGGAACATCAACAGTCGCGTCAGGGATGTCCTACCACGTACCAACAACAGTGTCGAAGGCTGGAACAGGAAGATGCAAACTGCTGTTGGTGCTAATCATCCTAATCTGTGGCGATTTCTCAATGTTCTCAAGAGAGAACATGGCCTACTGAACACCATCATTGATCAAGCACTTGGTGGTCATGTAACAGAGCCACGGCGAAAGAAGTATCGTGACTGCAATGAGCGGATTCAAAATATCGTCGCTGACTATGGAAATCGAGAAAGCATGGAGTTCCTGCGTGGTATTGCCCATAACCTAAATCTGTGAGGTCGTACTATTACGTTATCAGATGTAATTGACAACTTGAATATCGTTGTAGTTAATTTAGCATATATATTTTTTAAAACTTTATTGATTACTATACCATTTATTTGGACACTTAATTTATCGTATATTTGAGGAGCATATACATTTTATGAGTTTTGTCTGCCAAGATTGGCATTACTATTGTGTGTTTTTAAATTGAGCAACAGGGGGGGGAAATATCCATGGGGGAAAAATACTGGTGGGGAAATATCCAGGGGGGAAAAGGCAGGGGGGGAGATGGCAGGGGGGAAATGTCTGGGGGGGGGGGGGAAGGTCCTAGACTCATTCTATACAATACCGGGATTTCACACATTGCCGGTAACATATATTATGGGCTACGCCAGCCTGTTTTCAACAATAAAGATACGCTTTACGTGCCACGATATTGATGTTGTCAATGTAACGAAGCAGAACTATTACACTTACTAAAACAGCAGAACTACTACGAGCAGCGAAGGTGTCTGTCAAATCCAGCTTCGTGGTTTCTAACCGACGGATACATTAACTATATGACAGCAACTATATATTACATGTAACATTATGCCGTCTGAAGCAGTGTGCACGTGCGGGAAAGTAGCTGTCATATTCAATAAGCAAATGATGGGGTTGTCTTGCCCTTAACTCTATTGTCTTCCTTCTAATCAGGGCGCTGGGGTCACGCACGAATTCAATCCCCTTGTTCTTCAATGATCTGTACAGATTTGCACCCCTTGTTTTCTTTGCTCTGCCTAGAGTTGTAGCCCTTTTGTCTTTAGTGACAACTGCGTCCCCTGTACTACTTCACACGTCTGAAAAAAGTGCATTCCCTTGTTGATGAAAACAAAAACAAAAAGTTGTGTCAAGGTTAAGTTTATTTCCTTGAGTTTAGAAAACAGCTGTGTACATTGTCTTTACAAGTCAGACATGAGTTTGGCCCCTTGAGGTTACACTCCCCCCCCACCTCCCACCCTATCCACCCTGCAGCAACAACTCCTTCCCTACTCAAACGAAAATTATGTCCTTTTTCTTCTCAGCTTGGGTCGAGTTTGTTCCCGTGATGAGATTAACCATGTACCTTCATCGATCATAGCCGCCGTTCCCATCGTTTACAGTGGCATGGAACGCTTCCCTTCCTTTAGCTACAATAGGTAAATTGGCTGAATGTAAAAACGTTGTTCGGACCTCCGAAACATTGCTATGTCTGCTGATGTCAGCGTTTGTTATTATGCTGTGTGTTTTTATGTGTGTATGTGTGTGTGACAGACAGTGAGAGAGAGAGGCTACAAAAATAGTAAATACCATCTGAAGTTGTGAGCTGAGACGAGGACAAATGATGCAAACAGTGGTTTGTTTGGGCAGAGAGAGAGAGAGAGAGAGATAGACTGAGAGAGAGAGCGAGAGAGAGAGAGAGAGAGAGAGAGAGAGATGTAGTGCAATGGTTCATAAATACGCTAGACGCTGCTGTCTGATTACACCTACGAAGTCCATACTTTGGCTTTCCAACATTAGTGATCACAGGAGAATAAAATAACGGGGTATGCCAGCATTTTATCGTGAACTGATGCCTATACAAAGATGAAATTGCAACGTGTGGGTGGGGTCTGTGTTCGATCCATCATCATCATCATCATCATCATCATCATCATCATCATCATCATCATCATCATCATCATCATCATCATCACTCTCTCTCTCACACACGAATGCACCATGAGCGCGCGCACACATACACACACACACGTACATGTTGGCTTATACATGCAAACGCGCGCACACTATTATACGAACAGAAATCTCAGATATAGGCACACATACGCACTCACACACACAAACACACACACACACAAACATATTTTCATTCACACATGCGCGCATCGACACCGGCAAACGCGCATAACGCGCGCTCTCACAAACACACATATACCTTTAAGAGGGTATACGGATGTGCAATCTCCTCGTTATTGCAAGAGCATGTCTTATTAAAGTGAGCTTGAGGGCGAGATCAACGTTGCAACCTTCCCCCCTTCTCTCTCTCCCTCCCAAAAAAAGAGTCAAATTCACGATGAGAAATAACTATTTGCCTATATTATATTCTTTCTTTTTTGTGCTTTTGTGTCTTATGTTAGCAAAAAATTGAATCTAAACTAAGTGTTTGACCGTTAAAAGGGGCGTCTGCTACCGCAGTAAATGGCTTATCGCCTTTAAAATAGAGTCTTACGGTACCCGACAGATTGGCCCAGCTGTTCTTGACGAACATGCTCCAAAAGCGTTGTTGTGAATTGACGAAGGAGTAGTGGGGGCCTGTGATATTAAGTTTCGCGTATTCACTCATCTATCAAGGAACCATTTGCTTCATTCGCGAGGTGAAGTTACCGAGGAACCGAATGACTTGTTTTTTTTAAAAGCTGCTAAATTGCCTATCGGAGAGCTTTCACGTCAATAATGTGACTTAATAACGTCTTCTATATGATTGTACTATCTAGGGTAAATATTTCAAATGAACTCAGCCACACTTAATTAATTATGGATCGCGCGTGGATAATACTAGTTATCCAAGCTGGCGAAATTAAAGTTTGCTTTCTCAGCGAAAGCACGGCAGCCGTAGCGAAGCGCCACGCAAGACAAAGGGAGAATAGTACCTTTGGAGCTTGTAAAAATATCTATTAAATACAGCCAGTTAACATTAGCATCATCAAAACAAATAACAAGGTCATCGTTCGGTGGTTCTTACCACAACAGTGTTTATCTGATGCCAGTTTATAAGCCTATTTTTCATCGCCTGCAGCGTGTTGTGAAGTCTGTGAAGTGCTGGTCAGCTGATAGTATTGCTTGTTTGCAGGGATGTTTTGATTGTACTGAATGGAGTGTGTTTCATGATGCGTGTGACAGTTTGGAAGAATTAGTGGATGTGATTTCGTCTTATATTTCCTTTTGTGTTGAAACTGTTATTCCTGTGAAGGAATGTGTGGTTTTCCCAAACAATAAGCCTTGGGTGTCCAAAGATTTAAAGTCAGTTTTAAATTAAAAAAAACGTGTGTTTTTCAATGGAAGTGACCATGACAAAAAGATGATCAACAGGGAAGTCCGTGATGCTATCAAGAAAGCCAAAAGGGTTTACAAAGAGAAAGTAGAATCCCAGTACAGTGGTGGCAACCTTAGGGGTGCCTGGCAGGGGATTATGTCCATGGTATCTGTCAATCAGAAAACGGATTGTTCTAAGAAGCCTGTAAAACTTGAAGGTGTTGTTGATGCTGATGTGCCCAACGTTTTAAACCATTTTTATTCTCGCTTTGAAAAGCATGACTTTTCTGCCAACATCTCTGATATTAGGACTTCACTTGTACCTGACCAGAATGTTATTATTATTTCAGAGGAGACTGTGACCAAAATGTTTAAGTCTATGAATGTTAACAAAGCACCTGGCCCTGATGGGATTTGCGGTAAAACACTGCGTTATTGTGCTGATCAGCTTGGCGCCGTCTTCCAGCCTCTCTTCCAACAGTCTGTCGATTCTGGGAAAATACCATCTCTTTGGAAATTTTCTAATGTTGTCCCATTACCCAAAAGGTCTAACCCTAAACAACCCAACGACTTTAGGCCTGTTGCTCTCACATCTCTTGTGATGAAAACTCTTGAAAAAATTATCAAGGCTCTGGTTTTGAGTGCGATTGAAAAGTTTCTTGACCCGCTGCAGTTTGCTTACCGGGCTGGTAGGGGGGTGGAGGACGCAAAGCTGTTCATCTTAAATACTCTGTACAAGCATCTAGAAAAACCAAAGGCGCACGCACGCCTCGTTTTTGCAGATTTTTCTTCTGCATTTAATACCATGCAACCACATATTCTGGCGAAAAGATTGATTGAGGATTTTAGGCTTTCTGACCAACTTGTTTTGTGGATCTTGGATTTTCTGGTTGATAGACAGCAGAGAGTTTGTGTTAATGGTTGTTTTTCTGATATTGCTGTTACATATACAGGGAGTCCTCAGGGATGTGTGTTATCTCCCCTGCTTTTTATTTTGTACACCGACAGCTGCAGAAGTACCCAAGAGTGTAGGTTTTTAGTTAAATTTTCAGATGACTCTGCCTTGTTGTCTCTTTTTCAGGGCCCGGAAAACGATCATGGTCTTGCCCTTTCTGATTTTGTTAACTGGTGCGATAATAATTTTTTGGAAATGAACGTGTCTAAAACAAAAGAAATGCTTTTTGATTTTAGGACAGTGAAGGATGATGTCCGTCCATGTGTTATTCATGGTGAAGATGTGGAAGTTGTTGACACATATAATTATTTGGGTACAGTTTTCGATAGTCAGCTGAAATTTGATGTCAACACCCACAGTCTTGTCAAACGTGGTCAGCAAAGAATGTATCTTCTTAGGAAACTAAAATCCTTCTCTGTAAACACAAAGATCCTCAGTTTGTTTTACCAGTCTTGTATAGAAAGTTTGCTTTTTCTTTTATCTGTTGGTTTCACGGTCTGACTGTGAAGGATAGCAACAGTCTGAATAGCATAGTCAATGTCTGCTCAAAGATTATTGGAGTTAGGCAGAGAGATCTTTCTTCTTTCTGTGATCAGCAGATGTTACGGAAAACCGGGAGCATCCTTAATAGTCATCAGGAACATTGTTTGAAACCCGAGTTCACACTGTTGCCGTCCGGACGCCGATATGCTATGCCCATCTGTAAGGGAAATCAGCGTTCCAAATCTTTTATTCCCAGTGCAATCCGACTTCTTAATAGTACTAACCGCTTTTAGTTTTCGGCACTTTGGGGGTCTTATTTGTTATATAGTGAGAGTCTCCCTTTAGTGTCTATGTGTACTAGCTGCACTTTTTAATCAACTTGTTGAATTTTGTTAACTTCTGTGATATCACTTGTGATCTTGATTCGCGTGTGTGTGCTTGTGTGATGTTTTTTTTAAATTTATGTATTTATTGTTTTGTTTTGTTTTGTTTTGTTTTTTGTTTTTTAAAAAATGGTTTATGATACATTTTTTGAGTATCTTTATGCTGCCTCATAAACTTAATAATGTAATTGCCCTTTGGGATGAATAAAGTTGTATTGTATTGTATTGTATTGTATTGTATTGTATCGTTAGATAAACTCATGCTCAAACATAAGAATCAAATTTAATGTTTTAAATGTGGATCGATGTCATCGTGGCCTAAATGTTTATGAGTTCCATGATCCACTCTAGAAAACTTTCCAAAATAATAAATAAGCCGTTCCAATCTCTCTCTCTCTCTCTCTCTCTCTCTCTCTCTCTCTCTC